>JAOTRH010070165.1:0-17926 GCA_034768845.1 Heliamphora exappendiculata | reverse complement strand
GTACAAATCAATGAATGGGACTGACACTTACGCAGCCCAATGCATTAATCACACGTTCCTCGATTTCGCCATTGAGTTCGGCATATATAGCATTCGGAGATAATTCGTGCTTAAATTTATTTTTAATTAATTTAATTTTTTTTTGTGAAAATATATGATATTAAAAAAATATATATACATATTAAATGAGGAAAGAAATTATATTTTTTAAATTAACTGTATTAAATGAGAAGAGATAATAATTTAAACCTTAAAATTAAGATGATAATTTAAATCTTAAAATTAAAATAATATAATAAATCTCAATTTATAAAAACAAAAACAGTTTCTCTATAGAACATTTAAAAAATATAATTTATTTTATTATATAGAATCATTAAAGATGTGCTCTCAATTAACAAAATATGCTATTTATAAAAATATTAATAATTATTTTTTCTTTGTTAATGTATTTTGAATGTTAGTTTTTTTAATAAACATGTTACTTTTATATATATATAAAATAAAAACGAGAGCAGTATCTTGCCTTTTCTCCTTCCGGTTTTTCTCCGCGCGTGGAAACCACGCTAGTTCCAACCGAGACTTTTTTAGACTGTTCTATTTATGGAAAAAATTAATGTTAGACCACCACCTTCTCATTTGAATATTAAGTGAGCTCATCCGAATTGTCCATTTTATAATTTTTATATGATAGATTATTTATAAAAAAATAATAATATAATCAAATATTAATAATCATACAAATAAATAATAATTTATTTTACAAAATGAACAGTTTTAATTTAAGATAGATTATCTAAGTTCAAACTATTCATTTCTCAAAATAAAATGTAAATTATTCCTATAGCTAACAATATCCAATTAAATAAATTATTTATAAAAATAATCTATTATGTAGAATTTACAAAATAAACGATTCAGCTCATTATTTTAAACCATAAAATCGGCAACTGTATTCACACCAAGCAGCGTCGCTTTTGTTCCTTTTTATTTGATTGCCCTTTTACATAAATATCGATTTTATTTTATATGTCTTCAATAAATGCATAATGATATTTTGATTGATTCATATTGTACATACTATATAGTAGATTATTTATACAAAAAATGAGTATAATTCAAAATTCTTTATATATCTTAGCATAGAGATTAATGAGATACTTTCTTTATAGATAACATATATGCAAATACTTTTTAAAAAAAAACTTTAAAAAAATAAAAATTTGATATTTTAATTTTAACTTATTATACTTTCAAGAGTAACTTGATTTACAAAAATGATTACACCAGTATTTTTATTATTGTTAAAGAAAAAATGTGAAAAATGTTTCAAAATCTAGTTTTGCAAATTTGTAAGACTATAAAAAATCTCTTCCATAAATCCTAAGCTAAACATACCTTGTCTTAATACATTGTATGAAATTTTTTATAACTTCATGGAGGGTATGAGAAATTTTTTATACATAATTTTTTTAATTTTTAATTTTAAATAAAATAAAAAATTTATAAAAAAAAAATTTCAGTATAAGATTTTTTTAACATAATAAGAAATTTCTCATAACTTAATAGGGAATGAGAAAATTCTCAGTTATGATTTTTATTTTTTATTTTTTCATCTGTAATTTTTGTAGTACAATATTTTATCTTCATCTTGATACACAATATGAAAATGTTTATCATGATGCAAAGCACGAGAGATTTTTCCTCTATAATCACTCATGTATTAAGAAAAATTATTTGTATCATTATTATCATTATTATTTTAGAAAAGATAATAAATGTTTTAAATTTTATGTAAAATTTTAAGAATATGATAAATTTCTTAATTTCACCTTAATGTAAAATATGATGAGTTTTTCATATATGAATGCAAAGTATGTAAAAAAAATTTCACAAAAAGTGTGGATGTCTATGATATTAATTATAGTTAATTGTAAAGTATAAAAATAAAAAAACTTACTTATTGGTATTTTCAAGATTTTCACTTTTAAGTTTACAAAAAATTAAGTTTGCTGAGTGGTTTATTTTAAAGAGTGACTTAATGTTTGTAGATAATCAAGATAGGGATCTACAGTTACTGTTTAAGCTGGTTAAAGAGTTTAGGGTATACTCCACGTGTCCCTATACAAAAAAGATGTGAGATATCCGTCGGTGACTTTTACCGGTGGACCTTCTGATGATGAAGTTAGGCATGGTTGAGAGAGAAAAATTTGAGAGAACAAATTGGCAGAGTTTCTACTTATGTATTAGAGAGCCTACTTTTTCCTTCAAGAGTGCTGGCTATTTATAGGGAGAACTATATTTAACTCGCTTTGAGAGTTCAACCTAACCTAAACAAGTCAGGTTATCCTCTCTCTTTGACGAAGACTCAACTGTCAATCTAATAGTGACTTATCATTGCTATCATTTATATCTTTCTGTAATTTTTTTTTTGTCATGTCAAGCTATTCATTGGTACCCAGACCTAGTTTGGGGTAAGGTCAATCCTTCTTGACACCCTAGCCCCAGAATTGGTTCAACTGCTATCGATTTCTTGTTATGAGCGTCAGCTTATGACACAAGCATAATGGGCACTGATTACCATGTATCGAGTTCCAAGCTCGATTTTCAAGGTCACTCAACACATGTTGCTCGATCGTGGATACCGAACACTTCTCTTCGAGTCATTAGCCACGAACCTCTCCTCTGAGTTTGGGATAAAATCCCATGACCGTGGCTCGGCCTCATTTATCCTGAGCTCCTAAAAGCTCAGCAGCCCTGCTCTTGTGTGCTCGGGCCCTTTTTCGAGCTAGGATGAGTATACCGAGGTGTAGTGTCGTGGTTAAGTAGCCCGTTGTACTGTACGGCATTTCACGTGGACGGCAGGTGGCCTTGATCGGAATTTGACCTCTCTCAATGTTAATTGGAAAAGCATAGATTTTACGTATTGCCTTTTTAAGTCAATAAATCAACTTATAAGTTTTTTTTACCAAACAAAGTCTAATTTTATTTGTTATTTTAAATAATTTCATAGTTAATATTTATTTCATTTGATCATTTTGGACAAATAAATTCTTATATGAACCATATATATATATATAATTTGACCTGCTAAAAATTTATCAAAGCATGCATTAAGTGTGTGTTTGTAAGTCCTAACACTATTCAATAGATTTGGACTTATTAATAAATTTAATAAAATAAATATTTTATTAAAAATATAATAAGTCTAAGATATTAAAATATTATTTTTATTTTTATTTTATATTTTGTATTTTTATTTTTATTAATTTATCAATTACTATTTTTTATTCATTATATTATTTATAACTCTTATTAATATTATTATTTTAAACATTAAAAATTATTTTTAAAATATTTTTTTTTCTATCTCAATCAAATAGGGAACGAGAATATGAGAACTTATTCCCAATTATGCTCGTCCCGCCTTATTATTATCCTTATCGTTTCGATTAAATTTTTTATATTTTTTTATTAACAAAATATTAAATTTAAATATATTTTAATTGATAATAAATTAAATAAAAAAATGTATCGGCAAAATAAAATGAAATTCTTAAAAAAAACACAATCTTCATATTAAATGTTGTTTTCACACAAAAAATAAAAATTGTTGGTGGGCAGCGGCTTTCATGTACGAGGAAGACGTGGCGGCGTACACGGTGAAAGCGGCCACAGATGAACGGACGCACAACCGGGTCATAATTTATAGGGCCCCACAGAACATTGCGTCCCAGTTGGAATTGGTTTCCGCTTGGGAGAAAAAGACCGGCCGAACGCTTCAGAGGGTTCACGTTCCCGAGGAGGAAATCGTCAAACTCTCCCAAAGTACGTACCTATTACGTAATAACTATACATTTATGTTACAATTAACTTACGCGCATTAATTTTGTTATTTATTAGTAGAAAATTAATTAAAATTGTAATAAAATTTGTATAAATTAGTTCTAAAAAAAAATTTAATAACACCTAAAATATTTCAATGCCTGATAAATTAAAATGAACAAATTTTCAAATTTTAAACTTTGACCACCATACTACCTCATTGAGATTTAATTGTAGAAAAAAATGCAAAAGAAATGATTTCTACACTTTTTTTTTATGTGTGTGTATATATATATATATTATTTTTTTAGTAGGTAAATTTACAAATTTATCTTTTAATGGAATACATTTTATAAGAAAAAACTAAGAATAAATTTGTAGATACACATGTTAAAAGTAAAAAAAGAAAGAGTGTGAGAATTATTTTTAAAAGATATTTATTCTTACATTCTTAAGAAAATATGTACTTACATTCTTATGAAAAAATGTACTAACTCTTTATATGAAGTGTGTAAAATGTACAAAAATAAAAATTAGTACACTTTTTAATACCATTATTAAGTTTTAGTAGCAATGAATTTAATTTTAATTATTTTGTGTCCTTTCCAACTCAACTTGCAGCCTTACCATACCCAGACAACATACCTGTTTCTATACTTCACAACATATTCATCAAAGGCGATCAGCTGAGCTTTGAATTGACAAAGGATGATTTGGAGGCCTCTCAGCTCTATCCAGACTACAACTATACTTCACTCAATCAACTCCTTGACTTCTGTTTGGTTAATCCTCCCAAGCCCAAACTTGCTGCATTTTCTTAATTGATCCCTCTTCTCCAATGTATATATATATATAAACTTATGTATGTGTGTGGAATAAGGTTTAGTTATAAGTAGTGCTCCTAATAACCACTTGGGCTAATTAGAAATAAATATGTTCACTCACTTGATAATGTAAATTAATAATACTCTCTTTTATTGATTTAAACTGTGAACTCTACTATCAAATGTTATGGTAAGTTCTACAATTGAATCAATGAAATAGTGAGTGTTATTCACCCACCTTGTTAGGTAGATGAGCAAAATAGTATAGCTTGACGGTGAGAACCCTTGCACCTCACTAGGGGATTAGGGCTCAAATTTCTGTATTTTGTGGTAACTCTTATTTTTTCTTGTATTAGGTTTGAGTTTTTTTTTTTTTCTCATTCTGTGTGATTCTACGTAAATAAGTAATCCATTATCGATGATTTTCGTTGTGATTCTAATTGACTAAGTTTAATTTTGACGTGAGTTCTTGGAATGAAAAAAATGGCTAATAATATGGATCTTTTCTTAGATTTCTAACAATTATATAAACAAAAAGACTATGTAACTAAATATGTTACCTAAAATTTTATTCCAAATTCATAATAAATGATAGTCCATTTCAACGTGCTTGGATATTGCATGGAAAACAAGATTTGCAGCAAGTGACAAAGGTGACAAATTGTAACATTAGAGTACTGACAATCTCTCACACCAGAGTACTGGAATCAAAGAACAAGGAACAGGAAAAGCTTTAACAAACATTTGAACCCAACTCACTTCATCTGCAGACTGAAATAAGGCCCTATATTCTGCCTCGGTAGAAGATTTGGTTATTGTAGGTTGTTTTTAGCAGAGCGGGAAATAAGATTTGATCCTAAAAATACACAAAGCCAAAATGGTTGGCTTTCTGTCAAGGAAGTCTCCCGCCCAATCAGAATCGGAGTAGGCATGAATACCAAAGGAACCAGAGGAGAAGTGAAGACCTTGAGCCACAGTGCCTTTCAAAAATCGCAATATATATGTTTTTAACACCACTAGTGGACTGATTCATATGCTGACAGGCATAATTTACAGCCAAGGAAAGATCTGGCCATGTGATTGTCAAATATTGAAGCGCTCTACGTTGCGATAAAAGGAGCGGTTGGAAAATGAAAGTAAGTCATTGGAGGAAGAAGAGGGTTTAACTGGTAAAGGAGATGAAATAATGCTTACAATCAGCCATTCCAGCTTTTGTAAGAACATCCAAGGCATACTTACGTTGAGATAAGAAGTAACTGGAGGAAGAATGAGAAACTGAAATGCTCTCAAACCTGCATTAAGACTTACATTGTAAGTGGTAATGACAATTACAGTGATGGTTGCATTCATAGTTTCATTTGTGGTGAAAGTGAAAATAGTAGTGAAAATGAGACTTCTAGTCTAGGAATCAACACGAATGGGAGTGATTTAACTATAAGAAAAAGTGCTAATGATCTCTATGGAACGCAAAAATACATGCATTTGTGGGTTCAATGCAAAAATTGTTATAGATTAAATTACAAGAAACTTTTTAAGTCAAATGAATATTTGTGAACAGTGTGGATTTCGTTTGAAAATGAGTAGTTCGGATAGAATCGAACTTTTGATTGATTCAGGCACTTGGGATCCTATGGATGAAGACATGGTCTCTCTAGATCCCATTGAATTTTATTTAGAGGAGGAGCCTTATAAAGATCTTATCGATTCTTACCAAATAAAATAGGACAAATTAACCGGGTTTTTCATGACAAATTGAGACAGCACTTGAGCAAGTGAAGTTTCGATGAAGGAGAGATCATTACAGATTAAAAGAATATCATCAATGCTGACTAGTAATACAATAATAGAAGAGAAAGTTTTGCAAATAAAAATAGTAAGAATCACAGTGAGTAGTCTGAAATCCAACAGAAACGAGAAAAGAATAACTCGAGCTGTTTCAAGCCCAATCCCCAAGGCCACAACGAAGAACTCGGGCTGAAACAGAAGTTGGTACTGGAGTTGAAGCAACATTTGATGCAGCTATAGAAAAAAGGAGCAGCTGATGCAGCTAGCATTGGAACAGAAGCAGTTGAAAAGATTGATGAATGAGAAACAATATTTGAAGAAACCAAAGAATGAGACTTGGAAGATGATGACAAGGTTGGAGAAACAGGTGCAGTAGATGTAGAAGTAATAGGAGCATGTGCAGAAGGCAAAGGCTGAAAAAACTCATGTAACTGAGATTGGGTTGAAGAATTAGAGGGAAAAGGGACAAAAGGAAATTGTGTCTCATCAAACAATACATGTCTAGAAATGTAGACTTTCTCAGAAATCGAATCGAAGCATTGATATTCCTTTAAAGAAGGATGATAGCCAATAAATATGCAAGGAATTGATCTAGGTTGCAATTCATGATCAGTATATGGCCTTGGCCAACGGAAACACCTACATCCAAAGACTTTGAGAAAAGAAAAATCAGGAGATTGGTTATATAACTTTTCAAAATGTGAGAGATCAGCTAGCTTTGTGCTAGGCTGTCTGTTAATGAGAAACATGGCAGTGGCCACAGCATCAAACCAAAACTTCAAGGGAAGAGAAAACTTAGAAAGCAAAGTGATAGAGGTTTTGATGATGTGTCGGTGTTTCCTCTCGGCTACCCCATTTTGAGGAGGTGTAGGGACATGACCATTCATGCTTAATCCTTTCATTGGAGAGAAAATAAACTCATTACTGAAGTACTCACCTCCACCATCAGTTCAAAGAATTTTAAAGTTGGTGTCAAATTGCTTTTCGGCAAAGGTTTTAAAATCAAGACATTTAGAAAACACTTCACTCTTATAATGCAAAGGACAGATAAAAAAAAAAGGACTAAAATCATTAACAAACACAACATAAAATTGATAGCCAGCTGTTAAGGGGTGGAAAGGACCCCATACATCTGTATAAGTGAGTGCTAAAGGTTCATTAGTAGTGCTGTTTGACAAAACAAATGAGAATCTATGGGATTTAGAAACAGCACAATGAAAGACTAAGAAGAAGATGAATTACCAAGAACAGGTAATTGAAATTTCATGGCTACATGAGAGAACTTTGTTGATGAGAGATGACCAGCAACATGGTGAGGAGAACTTTGTTGGTGAAATTTCATGGCTACATGTATAAGTCGTTGATGCCAAATGGTATTGGGAGCTTTGACGGTAACATAAGCAAAAAGTGAGTGAGGAGCAGCATGAGATACTTGATACAGAGACCAGCAACATGGTGGCCTTTAAGAAGAGGAGCCTTGGTCCCTTTGTCCTGAATCGCAAAAGAACTGTTATTAAATGTTATAGTACATTTATTATCTTTTGTCAACTGATGTACTGAAATAAGTTTTGATATCCCTTAAACATGGCGAACATTGTGCAAATTAAGTTTGGCATTTGAAGAAGGCAAAACTCCCTGACCTGCGTTTAAGATGGGAAGAGTACTGCCATTGCCAACTGTAACTTGCTCATTGCCCATAGCTCATGAAAATCCAAAGTACTCAAGTCATGTAGTGTAATTTGTGGCTGCAGAGTCCACATACACAGGCTGGGAATTGAGAGAGTTGGTAGCAGCTAGCAACAAAAAAAAAAGAAGTATTAAGTGCAGTTGGTTATATATCTAACCATATATCTGGCAGATCACAGGTGTATTCCACTGATTCTCTTGAAATGAAGACTGATTACCTTGAGGAGAAAACATTCATCTAACCACATATCTGGCAGATCACAGGTGTATTCCACTGATTCTCTTGAAATGAAGACTGATTACCTTGAGGAGAAAACATTGGACCCCCTCTTCTGTTATTTCCTCTACTTGACTGAAAGAAAAAGTGAATCTACCAGAGATCCAGATATAAATCATCTGAATCGAGAACTAAATTGTCCGTTCCCAACTCCAGACCGAAAAATTCCCTTTGGTTGCGAAGAATATGCGACTGATACCTTAGGGAAATGTTGCAACTTAGATTCAATGTGCAGAGCCACAAAACAGAAGAAGTAAGATAAATCAGCCATGGTATAGGCTCAGATCGTGCACGAATTGTAGTTTTGAATGTATCATACTCAGTTGGTAAGCCAGTTAAACAAATGAGAACTAAGTCGTCATCATGGATAGGAGTACCAGCCAAAGCCACCTGATCTTAAATAACCTTGTTGTTCCAGATCTCTTTGAAACATTATTCAATTTGATTTTCAGTTGACATATATGTAAATGAGATAAAGAGGTAAATTTCCTTTCGAGCACAGTCACGAAACAATTTTGGCAATTGACGGCCTATGAAAATATTGAAGGTGACAAAGTTCCGGTAATACAACCAAGAAAAGTTTGGTCAATAATCTTTTTCTTAAGAACTTTTGGATCTCCAATATCTGCAACATCCCGGTCATTATCTTTTTCAACATACTCCAGAAGATTTGTCACTCAAAGTATGTTTTTCCATGATGTTTCCAGATGACATAATTTGACGAGTCGAGCTTGACAGTAGTTTCGATTGCTGGTCAGTAAAGACAGGTTTACAGAAATTACAGAACCTGTTGTATTCTCCATAGCCATTATAAGCGAAGCTTTGACAGATGTTGAAGAAGAAGAAGATATTTTGATGGAAGATATGTTGCTCGTCTAAGCTTCGTGGCTCTGATACCGTGAAGAAAATTAACTCATTCTATTTTATTTAATCAATGAAACATTACAACGGCATTTATATACAGTCTTGATCAGTTACAAGAACATATCTAATTACTAACCGACTCTAACAACCTCTCGACTGACTGTAACAACGCCTCTTGTATTTTGATTATAAGCACGAACACAAGAGTTATAATTTGGTGCAGATACAGAAACTGCTGCTGCATTGGGTTTCACTTGATTATATCTCGAACACGCTCCACATATATCTGCACCATAGGGACATGAAGAGATATATCAAGAAAATATTTGATGCCAGGGTTTCAAGTTGGATGAAAGAGATTATTAAGTGAGGCGCGAGAGTATGCAATGGATCACTTGTCCTGAAAATGATGTCCCTCTGTTTCATTATACTGAATATTGTTAAATACGTCTGGAGATTCCCGGCTTCGAGATTCTCACATGATCCAACAGCCTTCAATGCGTTAAGACAGAAGAACATATAATTTTTGGTACAGAAAATCTCTACTCAAGAAAATATATCTGAGAGAATGAGAGAGGAAAACTTTGAGAATGACACCAACAACAATTGCAATAGTCTGAGAATGAGATAGAAGAGCGGAGGAGTAAAGTTCACAGCTCAAAGTGGGAGTGAGTTTCTGCCTGAGTGAGAGGGAGAGCCTTTCTGTCTTGCAACAAATACTGTAGTGTCGTAACCGATAAAAAAAACTTGCTTAGCATATACACTTTTTGTTGCAATAATGTAGTGTCACGACTGATAAAAAACTTGCTTAGTATATACACTTTTTTTCCAAGCTTTGCGTGGTTACAGCTACCGCTTTAACCTCTAATAAAAACACTTCTACTAAAAATGCCTATATTCAATCTATATATAGGTTAGTTTTCATGGTTCGAATATTTTAATGGTTAAAACCCACATATAAAGCATGGTTCAAAAAACAATTTCCGTAAAAGGTGTTTATAAACGTCTTTTAACATAGTTTGAAAATAAAGTTTGAAAAAATACTACTTAATTAATACAGTTTAATAGCAAACATACTATGGTTAATGACCCCCAACCCATCTAGGTTGGTTCCTTGTGTGGGAATTCTGAAGTTGATACAAGTTTAATGTGATGGTTTGGTACTTTCCTTTCCTTTACATAAGCATTTGGGAAACTTGTGTTTACTGGGGTTCTCCCCCACCTTTTCTTTTCTTCTGCCCTTTGAGAGTGTTTGCTTGAGCTTAATTGTCAGTTTTTAGCTTATAGTTCAATAAAAAGTTTAAAAAAAATCCTGTACATATAGTTTTTTGTTTGTAACTTTTAATTATAAATCAATAAATGCAAATTCTACTATTTGATGTTATAAGTTTGTAACTTGAACAAACATTTGTAACTTCTCCTTGAAGTCATGATCACATCTTTTTAGTTATAATCTATAAATTTTTAATTTCAACTACACCAAGCATTCTAAAAAATAATCCCCTCCCCAAGAAAAAGAGGAAAATTAAAAAAATAATAATAAATAAAATAAATTTGGACAAAACCTAATATGATAAAAATACTACCCCTTAATATAACTCAAAATGGAAACGCCTACAAAGCAATTTTTTTTTTTTATGTATTTGTATATGTTTCCTTCATAAAGAGAATGCAATAGCAACAAAGTAAAAGAACAAAAAAAAAAAAAAACAATGCCAATAAAAATGGTCATGTCCTGAGCATCAATGCATAGAACCCCAAAACTTGAAAAACAAAATAGAAACGAAACAGAATTTTTTGAAAAAAAAATTTGAAAGAAAAAATAAAAACAACATAATCCAATGAGATTAAATAAGACTTAAAGACTAGATTCAAAGAACAACTTTGACCTTGAACAATAGAGAGGATGAAATAAGAAGCAACACAGCAATTCCATTTTTGACACGGGTGCACTTCATAATATGAGATCAACACCACCCTGCAGCCAAGAAACAAAAACCAGAAACATCAAATAACAAATACCAAAACTAATTCCCTGTTTGACCTCTATAAAAAGCCTAGCATTTTTTAAATCTTTTCATCTTTTCTGAACTTTGTTTTATGTTTTTGACTATATTTTTTGTTACTCTTAACTATGGTTGTCTGAGAAGTACAGAAAGTTTTAACTAGAGTTGAAAAAAAAATCAGCCAAAACGGAAAATGGAACATTTTGTCTAAAAACTTTTTAAATTTTTCTACACACTTTTTATATTTTTTGGTCAAACAAAGTTACTTTTTTAATTCTCTAGTTAGGAGGAATCTAAAAGGCAAAAAATTTGGAACAAATTTGAAAAAAGTTCACTAAAGACAAAATGATTCATAAAATAAGCTTGGCATAAATTTAATTAAAACTAATAATAAAACAAAAAACAAAAACAAAAGAAGCAAGAAACAAACAAGGTTCATACGTCTGTAACTACAAACTTGTCCGATGAACTTAACGATGGCAACAACCACTTTGTTGAATATATTGGGCAACTCTGATGCTTCCTGTTGTCATCTGCAATGCAATAAATGCAACACAAACCAAAATTCAGTGACAAAAAGGTCGGAAACCAGAAAAATTATTCATTGCCCCAAAGGGCATGGCCACGTAGTGCCACAAGTCCCTAGAGAGTTACACGTGGGCCCCAGTATTTAGGGGTGGATCCCACACGATTGTGTGGCTCTCAAGAGACTTGTGGCATCACGAGGCCAGACCCTTGGGGCACCAAATAATTGTTCCAGAAACCAGATATTTGTAGGGAACATAATGTGAGCCACAGTTTTCTGCTTCCAAACCTGAAGCTTGTACAAGTACTCTGTGTGTGACAAAGGACTGCAGGAATCAAAACACATATAATAGTGAGGATACCATCATCAATGCAGAAACCTTACACTAGATAGATACCACCATCCCTATTCTGAATCTGATACATGGGCATGTATTATGCGCATAGGAACAAAACTTTGCTTGAGAGCTTCAAATGAGCAGCTCTGTTTCAGATCTATACATGTCAGTAGAAGTGGTTAACAAGGATGCATATTTAAGGATAATTTTCCCATGTAATGCATTGCTCAGGCTTCGTTTGGTAACCTGACTTAAAGCCAGGCATTTTGCTTTTTTGGTTTTAAGCCAAGTAAAAATCTAGTTTCGCTAAAAAGTGGCTTTAATCTGTCAGTATAAACTAGAGATAAAAGGTTACTTTTTTACTGCTAACTATTTGGCACTTTAAGTAAAAAGGCTAAAAGTCCAACTTTAAGCCAGATCCAAACAAAGCCATAATAATTTTTAAAAGGCCAGTCACTTCCCTGCCTCAGAACTAGTATTCAGCAGGAGCATTTAGCAATTCAGGGGTGTGCAAAAATAAAAAACGTCAACTCGCCATTCCACACTACCCCAATCAATCCCAGGGGATCTATAAATATGAATTGGGTTGGGTTGGGTTGGGTTGGGTTGGGTTATGTAATAAAAATCGGCGGGTTGGGTTGGCTTACAGTTATTGTAATTACTTAATAGCATTTTTGGAATTGTAATTGTATGTTCATTAATGTTTTCCCACATTCTACGTTTTAAACCTTCTTAAACAGCCGAAATCTTTGGTTCAAAATTGCCAAAATATTCAACCAGCCAGTTTTTTAAGATGGTCAGGTTGGCGACGGGTTGAAAAAAAATCTTAAACTGCCAAAGTCAATTTGGTGGGCAATTTTTTCCAAAACCACCCCAAACGGACCCGCACAACACCCTATTTGACAAGGAAGATATTGTCATTTTATTTCTTTTTTGTAATAATTTATGATGAGATAGTACCCCTATTGAGGAATGAATATGCTTAGATGAATATAGAATATTTTAGTGCTTATATTATATAGAAAAATAAAGAAGATACCCAAACCTAAAACTATATAGGTATGAAGTTTATGGGTCATACAATGTGGGAAACAACAACAAAATAATATCAAAGAATAGGTTTGAATTTAAGTCTAGTAGATCAACTATAAAAAAGATTCACCTACTAAAGAGATCAATAGAAAAGTTATTAGATTATTAATCATCAACTTACCTAAAAGATTACACTGTTAGGGAGAGGAATAACTTTATTATTTATATCCTCAGCACGCCCCTTCACGTGTGACGTCACTCTCCTCCATAAGTCAGTCAAATACGTGCAAATATTTTTAATTAACTGGTAGATAATAAGGCTTGAACACATGATCTATTGCCTGCTTTGATATCACATTAGATTGTTAATCATTAACTCATCTAAAAACTTAAGCTGTTAGAGAGAGTAATAACTTTTTTATTTGTATCATCAACATAAGTGCATAGAGAAGAATAGAGGTCTAAAGATAGTTTTTATAAACATAGAAAAAACTTATGATAGAGCGCTTAAATATAAAATATGGTGTGTTGGAGATAAAGGAACAAAAGAGCATATGACGTAATAAAAACATGTATGATAGAGCTGTTGCTATAATTATATTACCTGTAGAAAAAACAATTGAATTTTCAATTATAGCATGACTATACTAAGGTCGGTTTTGAGTACTTATACTTTTATCTTAGTTATGGAACAATGGACTAAGTATATTTAGAATGAAATTCTATTTTGTACATTGTTAGCAGATGACATTGTCTTAGTAGATGAAGCTGTCGGAAGAGTTAATGTTGAATTAGAAATTTGAAAAGAAGCTTTGGAATCAAAAGGGTTTAAATTTTAAAATAAGTAAGAATAAAACTAGATATATAGAATGTAAATTTAGAAGTAATAACCGTACTAATATTGAAAAAGTAAATATTCAAAATTATGAGATACCAAAACATGAATATCTTTGTTTTCTAGCTTCGATTATTAACAAGAATGAAGAGATTGCGAATGTTGTAACTCATAAAATCAAAGTTGGTTACTTGGTTAGCTCATTTGGAGCAGTGTTTATGACATATTATTACAAATACTTAAAAAATTGAAAAGAAAATTTTATAGGATAACTATTAAAGCAATGATGTTATATATGATAAAATGTTGGACTACTAACAAATATCACATAAATAAAATGATTGTTGCTAAAATGAGAATGTTGAGGTGGATGTGAGGGAAGATCAAATACGATAAAATAAGCAATAAAAGCATTGGTGAAACAGAAGAGATTGCACCACTAGTAGATAAGTTAAGAAAAAATAGGCTAAAGTGCTTTGGATGTATACAACGGACACTAGTAGATACAATAATAAAAAAAAAGTGATAAAAATTACTAATAATAAAAATAATAGGGAGAAGGAAAAACATAAATTATCATGGGAAATGAGAATTTTATAGTAAGAATTAAGAAATGATATGAGCTTGTTGAATATAAAACATATAGTTTTTGACCCAGCAAAATGACAAAAAATTATTCATATAGTCGATCCCAATTAAGTAGGACACAATTAGTTTGGCTTGATTTTTAAGAAACATTAGCAGTAATCATGCAGTACTGACATATAGATAGATTTCAAATCTTAGTTGCATATTGAATCAGACATAGCACGAGATCCAAAGTTCACTCGATAAATTACTTCATAAAACTGAGATGGATTTGCTTTCTGTCATCAGTAAAATACCCAATAGAAGAAAGACAAACAGTCATGATTCTGCAAAACACAAGTTACTAACTTTGCAAAGCACAGCTTGCGGATGAATAGCAACAGAATAATACCTGCCAGATTAAAGGCATATATTCACGATATGGAAGTGTTTGAGGACCACTCCTCGTGGTTCTCATATCCAAGGCATTTTCTGAAGACCACTTGCTTAAATTCCTGTTACAAAGATGTATTAGGCTATAAATCCATAACTTTGACTGGAATACAGTTCCAAAAAGGAAAGGCCGCTTCTGGACCCCATATTGCCCCATCAAACCAGAAATGTAAGATTCACCCATGTGCAGACAGCCAGACATTATGAAGCCAAAAGAAATGGCAGGATTTTTAAAGAAATGATATCAATAGAAATGGCAGTCCCTCAAAAAATCCATTGTGCTCGCTGCTTGAGATTTTATAAGTCATTATTAAACTCTCTGTTGAACCATACGCTGAAGTTGTCACCAATTGTTTCAAGTTCGGATCAAGGATGGATGCCCACATCGCTGTTATGTATTGAGATTTGAGTCTATAACATGGTTTATATTAATGTTTGATAACCTCATTAAGTGTTCAATAATTAATTGACTGTACTCAACAATCAGCTAGACAGCTACCAATCAAAATTTGAAAATCCACTATTAATTGTCATTACTAAATACAGCACAATAACTAAGTAGAAGGACATTTTGAACTATAGGCTTCAAAGATATGTTCGTAATTTAATGCTCAGTTTTGAAATTAAGTATTTATGATTCAAAACTATTTCAATACATTATTAAAAAATTTCTATCAAACTGTCCCTTAAATCATATATGTTTTGGTTTTATATATTAATTACCATTATTTAGAGTGAGAGAAACACTTACTAATATTATTTTTGGAAATGGGCTGTAGTGACCACCAATGGGATCATAGTTTGGGTCAAATCATGGTATTGGGACATAATACAATATTGTCCGAGACTACTTGGAGTTATAATCCTTGGTAGAATAGGAAGTGTGCTAAAATCTATACATAGCTATGTCGTTCTTCTTATTCAATGGAGAAGAAGCTTTAGGGGAAAAAATTGACTTAAATTCACAAGAACAAAATAAAAGAACGAAGAAAGAAGAATAGAGAAGAATGGAGAAAAAAATCGAGAGACGGCTAAAATGAGGAATACACCAAAAGTAGGGTAATCTCTCTTAAGACATCTTTATATTAGCATAGCAGATGAAGTACATAAATACCCATGTTCCACTAAAACATAAAATGTAACACTCCATCACAAATGGGTACATAGATATCTCTCATGCCCAATTTGCATATAATAAAAAGAAAGACTTTGCTACCAAGCCTTTTAGTGAAAACCACAGTTTTAAAGAGCAATAACGGTCCTGTAACGTTAAATGTTGCAGTGACGCGGTTTTGGAGAGTAACGGCCATAGAGTCATGGTAGCGGCAACCAGAACTGTGAATTATTTTTATTTTTTCCACAACTAAGTAAAATTTATTATAGTTTAAAATAGTTATTGGTAAATTTTGTTTACTTTCTAGACACGATGCGACATATATATCCTAATTTTTATAGTAGTTTTAACTCGATAGGAAACAGTTTTACATATTTTTACGGAGTAATCAATTAATAATTGAGGAATGTATTTATATTTTATATGAGAATGCAGAAAATAAAGAAAAAGGGCCAGCCATTCAATGGTTGAAACCCACGGTCGATGGCCTCGGCGACGTGGTCCAATAGTCCGCGATGACGTCTGTGAATGCCGTGAGGTCCGCCTCCCTTTCCCAGCTAATTTCATCATCTCCAAGACCCCTCCACTTTACTAAGTATTGTTGCTGTCTTTTCCTACTAACAACCTTGATTCTGTCGGCCAAGATTGAATCAATTGAGCGTTTGCCTGCTTTAGCCGTGATGGTCTGACGTTGAGAGACGTTTCGTGAAGGGTCTTCCTTGCCTGGATGATAAGGCTTCAAGTAACTAACATGGAAGACCGGGTGGGCCTTCAGCCAAGACGGAGCATCAACCTTGTAAGCACATTTGCCCACCTTCTTCAGGATAGTGACCGGTCCTTCGTACTTCCTTACCAATCTTCTGTCTCTTCCCCTGATAAATCTTATCTGTTCCGGGATGAGTTTGATAAGGACTTGGTCACCTGCGTTGAATTCCACTAATCTCCTCTTCTCGTCAACCCACTTCTTCATTCTGATTGAGGCTTTCTCTAGATAAGAACGAACAAGGTCATGATTCTTCTTCCAATCCTTAGCAAACTGAAACGCCCTTGGAGACTTGCCTTCGTAGGGTCCATCCACTGTGTGGGGTAACAGTGGTTGCTGGCCATTGACAATTTCAAAAGCGCTCTTGCCCGTCGAGCTACTCTTTTGAGAATTGAAGCAAAGCTGAGCCACGTCAAGGAGTTGCGCCCAATTTTTCTGATTGGCATTGACAAAGTGGCGCAAGTACTCCTCGATCATGCAGTTGAATCTCTCGGTCTGCCCATCTGATTCTGGATGATAACTGGAAGACATGTCAAGGCTAGAACCGAGTAGTTTGAAGAGCTCTGTCCAGAAGCTGCCCGTGAAACGGGTGTCTCGGTCGCTCACCAGGCTCTTGGGCACGCCCCAATACTTGACAATGTGCTTGAAGAAGAGTTGGGCAGTCTCCTCGGCTGAAAGGTATTTGGGGGTGGCTATAAAGGTTGCATACTTGGAGAATCGGTCCACTATAGTTAGAATGGAACCGAACTCCCCCACTTTGGGCAGATGGGTGATGAAGTCAAGTGACACACTCTCCCAAGGCCTTGAAGGTACAGGTAGAGGCTCAAGTAGCCCTGCTCTCTTCTGATGAACAGCCTTGCCCTGCTGACAGATGAGACAAGTGCGCACATACTCCTCAACATCGTCGGGCATCTGAGGCCAATAATATCCCTGCTTGAGCAAGGCCAACGTGCGTTCCCACCCCGGATGCCCTGCCCAAAGGGTATCATGGCACTCTCGAAGGAGTGTTTTCCTTAAGTCACCCGCTTTTGG
>JAOTRH010070154.1:0-17927 GCA_034768845.1 Heliamphora exappendiculata | reverse complement strand
GGCAGAGGGAAAGAGATCGACAGAGAGCAAAGAGAGATAGAGAGAGAGAGAGAGAGAGAGTAGAGATAGGGACGACAGTGGCAGGGGTTGGCGGCGGTGGTAGGGGTTGGCGACGGCGGTGTGGGGGTCGGCGGTTAGCTGCGTGGGAGGCGGGCGGCGGCGGTGAGGGTTTGGAGAGGTGGTATTGAGGTGTGGGGGTGGAGGTGGTTTTGGGGGTGAAAGTGATTTTGGGGGGGGTTTTGGAGTGTAGAGTGGTTTTGAGAGTGATTTTTGGGGTGTAGGGTGATTTTGAAGGTGGTTTTGGAGTTATGACGGTGATTTTCGTTAAAATTTTTAATAATTTGGTGTATTTGATGTTAAAATTAAATCTGATGGGAGGTTAGTGTCATTTTTGAAACTACATAGGAGGTTTCTGTTTTTGTTATAAATCTTAAGAGAGGTCGGTATAATTTACTCTAATTATTATGGTGGGACATACTCCTGACGCAGCTAAACACTTGAATTTTCATTCACATTTTTTTATTTAAAAAAATGTACAAAAAAAAAAACGAGTTTAACTTAAAATATGCTACCGAACGAGCCGGGTATTTTAAGTTAGATGCACGGTATTAGAGCATCTTCAACTAAACACACCATATTTTTATGAGTAAATTATACTTACTTTCTCTGAGATTTAAGATTATTACAAGGACCTCATTGTGGTCTATGAAATTACACTAATTTCTCATGAGATTTAATTTTAACATTAATTGCACCAAAATGTTAGATTTTCGAACAAATTTTTATGATCAAATCCGTTCATTACGTAGAACTCGTCGAGTTTGTTTAACATGTAAAAATTTAGATTCATCCGATTTCTGTAACTAAGTGATTGAATAATTTTTATTTATTTATTTATTTATTAAGAGATCTTATTCAATCACTTAGCTACAGATATCGGATGAATCTGAATTTTTACATGCTAAACAAACTCGACGAGTTCTACGTAATGAACGGATTGGGTCATAAAAATTTGTTCGAAAATTTAACAATTGGATGCAATTGATGTTAAAATTAAATTTTATGAAAAGTTAGTATAATTTTAGAGATCACAGGGAAGGTCCATGTAATAATCTTAAACCTCATGAGAGGTAAGTGTAATTTACTCTATTTTTATTTACTTATTTTCTTAAGGCACTGTTTGGGATACTTGTGTTTGTTTTTGTCTTTATTTGATTCTTTTATTTTGGTCTAAATTTTTACGTTTTCGATTCGTGATGGCAAAACGAATCTAAAAATATAATCATTTTGGCTAAAGTTGAAAAAAATTATTAATAACCAAAAAAAGCTTTAAATAAATCTAAAAGTGGCTTTTTTGCTTATCTAAACTTTTTTTTGTATTTTTGGTTCATTCTTTTAGTTTCTCGTAATGAAATAAAGTTAATAAGTATGATCGTTTGAACTAACACAAAATTTTTACTAAAAAAATCATGCCTAAAATAGCAAGGTCTCTTTTTGGTTTGCGACTCTAATTATATTCTCTAATTTAAATAGATATGATTACAATTTCTTTTATGATTTTTAAAACTCAAAATAGGACGGATAACTAATTTTTTTTATAATTTAGTCTCCTTTTAATCTTTTTTTTATATAATTTTACTTATTTAATTTAACTCTTCACACAATAATTAAAATTATAAAATTTTATTTATAAACAAATCTTAAAATTCTTATTCTCATATAATTATAATTCTACACATATTAAACTTTCTATGAATTCATTAATCAAACTCAGACCAAATATATATAAATAATATATTAAGGCTCCAATTGGCAATTAGCTTAAAAATTAATCATTTTTATTTTTGTATTTTTAGCTAAAAAACTAAATTAGATTTAAAGTATGTTATTTGGTAAATTAGCTTTTAAGCTAACTTTTTTTAAAGTTTTTTGTTTGGAAAAAAAACTAATTTCTTTTGTCTTTTATTTAAAGTATGCGATTTTACCTTTCTATATATTTGATATTAACAATTATATGTAGTTAGTAATAGTAATAAATAAGTTAGGAATACATAGTATTATTGTATTTTAAAAGTAGTGGGAGTTTGAATAAAATATTCTGAAAGTTTGTGTTTTAATTTAATTTTTTTGCTTTTTAACTTTTTTTGCCAAACGAATAATTTTGATTTTTTGGCGTTTTTAACCCTAAAAGCCCAAAAGTCAAAGTTGCAAATTAAATTCTAATGATATGAATCCACAAAATACAAAATACAAAATACAAATCCAATAATTTTATAACGATCCTAGTTGAACAATTATTTTTAACATGTCACTTTTTTTCTTTAAAAAAAAAAAACTAGCCTCCATGTAAGAATAAGATTTATTCATCTCTCATTAATACCTAAATATATAATATAATAATATATTCTATTAATTAGATAGGAGAGGCAAACATGTCAACTTCTTTAACTTGGCTAAAGAAGCAAGTTGCATTATAAAATTTGCATACGCTTTCTAAACAAGAAATTAATCACAAAATGCATAAAAAGTAGATCTTTGCAATTTATTACATGTGAAACTTGTAAAATATTGTGAGTGTTATCTATAATAAATGACCAAATATATTTTTATAATTAATCAGTTGCTAATTGTGTAGTATATATATATATATATATGTGTGTGTGTGTGTGTGTGTGTGTCATTGTATTTATTAAGAACAAGTTAAGTCTATTTTAATGGGAAAATTATTAGGTACTCTCATAGTATTATGTTAGCGATGTTACGTGATATTTTTAATAAATAAATAATTATAACTTATACAATACGGATCACTCTTTGTCTTCTAATAATTCAACAAATGTAAATTATTATACACTTATCATAAAATTTATTGCTATTATATTAAATTAGACTGCATCATGAAGTTATCACGTGATATTTTGAAAGCAAATAATAATTACTCCTCTTAATGTTCTTTGTTCCGTTTGTATTATTTTTACTTTAATTGGCAAAACAACAAAGCATGACGCACCCTGATTAAAAAATAATGGGGAAAATGCTATTATATTAGCAATGCTACTACAGTTATAGAACATAATCTTAGAATTTTACTCAGTAATTAAAATTGATAGATCATATTCATTAAAATATACAAGTTCCACATGTTTAACTATAGTTATAGAAAATAATGGTTTATTATGTTGAAATCAATGTGTATGTAATTTTTGTAAAAAAATAGGTTAATTGAAAATTATTATCTATCTGATCAGAATAAATTTGTTTTGAAAAAATTAATTAATTTATAATATATTGAGAATAAACTATCAAACCAATATATACACATGACTACCAATGTTTGATTAACCTAAATTTTTACAAAAATTACTTATTCGATAAATTTAACATAATAAATGATTTCAATTAAAATTTAAAATTTTAAGTAAAATAATTTTAAACCTAGAGTCCACCCTAATGACATAGGGACCCAATCTCCATCAATACTACTTGGAAGAACGTCACCGGAATTTGCCCGGATCAGTAAGATATGAATACATATTAAATAAAAAAAGCAGTGGAATTAGTAAATCGATTCCAACCAATCTAGATTGAATAATTTTGTTCAATTTTCTTATAGATAATTTAATTTCGATCTTAAATAAGTAACAACTGTTCATTATGATTCGATTAATTGAGTATACTTTTCAAAAATCGTATAGAATCAAACTGAATTATATTTTTAAATTTTATTGTATTCATAGTATATAATATATTACCTTGCATATAAAAAACTAAAAACATTAATTATTTTGTTTGACCTATTCACTTTTTTTTTGGTTTCTTTTATTTTATAATCTTGTTTTTTCCCCTAACATTGTAGTATTATATATTTCATAGACTATTAATAATTGATACAAAAAATAATAAAGTAAAAAATAATAAAATAAAAGGAATAGTTTTTAAATACAAGTATCGTTTTTGTAATTGAATGAAACAAGTGATAAACAAAATAAAACAAATTAGAAGAGAACAACGTTTTTAAAGAAATAAATTAATAAATATATATTTTTAAAAATATAAAATAAGTAACAAATATTTAGTTTTAGAATCACAATTCTAAATAAGAACCCAATTGTTCTTTGTTGGTTTGGTTATATAGTACTCATATATCGATCTTGAATTTTAAATTTTTAGAACCATCTAGAATGAATTGGTTTTTAGTTTAGTTTGAAATCAAATTAAGCCGAATTATAAACACCATAATATAAAATCATTTGCACTTCAAAAGAAATTTAATTAAAAAATATTGTAATATAATTGTAAATTTATACATACGCGTCACATGCTAAGAGTGTGCAAATAACTCATCATTTTACTTTAACTCATCATCTCACACCAACCCAAATCGTCTATGATGGTTTAAACGGGTTGAGTTTGGTGGATTTAATTAGATTAGGTGAGAGGAAAAGTTGGTTGTGATTTATTATTCTTAAAACTTGCCTATAATTCGACTCGATTAGTCTAAAGTGTATATAGGTTTTAGTGTTCTATATACATAAATATAATCCCATATATATATAAACTTAAGACACGACACCCTTAGAACTAATCAATTTACACAATTTCATTCTTTAATGTGTTTTTAGAAATTTAGAATTTGTTTAAATCTATTATATTTAGGAAAAATCTAAAATATGTTATACTGAAACATACTTACTAGAAATTGCTAGTTGAATTGAAATTGCCTAAAACATCAATCAACCTATTAATTTTAGAGATAAATAGATTGATAAAATGAAAACAAAACTCCACCCACGCAAAATAAATTGAATAAGAATTTTTTTTTTACCGAATCCATGTACACTCCTACCACATGCCAACATTTTTAATTTATTTAAAAAAAACTAAGTGGGTAAATAACTTGTACAACATCGTGTTTGTGTTTATGAAAATTATCTCTGTTAATTTATTTATGCAAATATCATTTTTATTGATCAATAAAAATGATATTTATTATAATTTTGTTTAATGTAGTGACTTTATTATAATTTTTATTTTTAGCACATTTCTTCATCTTTTGTCTATAATTTTTTATATCAAGATGAACTATAACAGTAAAAAATTATGATATAAAAATAAAATAAAATTTAAAACAACTAACTTTTTAATTTTTATCCAAATAGGACCCATATACCTCCATTCGATTGAATATTTGTTGCTAGTTAGAGAGACTTATCAAATGACACGTAAACACAAGTTGCCAAGTTTAATTTATTAGTTTGGCATACCACACCAGTACGTTAACATAACGTTTCTTAAATAGCTTCTCCACAAACTCCCGCTGCCAAGTCCAACGTGTTTTCTTTGTTTGAGCCTAGGCCAACTCGATACCCTTGTGAATACTCCGACATCTTTCTTTTAATAGTTTTCCTTTAAAAATGAATTATACTTGCATAGTTGCATTTGGAATCATGTAATCATGTGACTCCATTTTACTTTTTGTTTCCTCCCAAAGGCAGTCTATCAATATTTAGTAATCAGTCTTATTGAAATTAAAGGAAAAAAAAACTAACAAAAATAATGAGAGGAAGAAAAAAAAACAGTAATAAGCAATATTTGGTGTTGCAATGTTCTTTCTTTATATACCCTAGTATTATGTATACTATTATATATAGTGTAAATTTTTTGTTTCATATCATATTTGATCTAAGTGTGAAAAATAATGAGATTAGAGTTATAGAATTATTATTTTTCATTAAATAAAGAGAAACAAAAAATTCAAAATCAGATGCTAAATAATGCTACAAAAATAGAATTACTTATATCGTGCATTTAGTACTTGCAATTCGAAATTCACTGAATTGCCTAAGTAGATAAAATTTGATTCTATGGAACTTATTTGGATTAGAAATTTTGTATAAATGTATAGACAAATTCGAGATTTTAGATGCGACTGCTGTATTAAACAAAAGACCGAAAAAAAAAAACATATTTACAAAAAACTATATTCGTGTCGTGAATAGCCCAATCGAAGAGAGCATATGAACCTTTTCCACCATTTGCAGAAAGCACTTGCCCGCTGCTTCTGCAACCTGTCAAGTAGGCGAAACGCTCACTGTCTTTACTTTTATCTCTCTGAGGTTCCCCTTCCATTGCTATTACTGTAGTCATAAACTATAGCAGCTCTAGCTTGCAATCACATGGGCTCGCCCTATGAAGCCAAAGTGGGCTCAATTGTCAATCTCCATTCAAATATTGTTACACCGTATGCCACTTTTGTCATATTTTTTTTTCCAATTGTAATTCTCTTATTTGAAATAAGAAACAAACCCTTAATACTGTTAAGGTGGACATTGGCCGGCCGGCCCAAGATAGATTACATTTACAAATTGAGCCCAGCGGGCCGGGTTCCAGCAGCAATACCAAAAAATCTTGCCTAACCCTATTTGGGCTGTTTAAAAAAATTAATTTGTAATATGTTTAATATTTTTAGATAAAAGATAAAAAAAAACTAGATTGTTTTAAATAATTTGTATAAGTATTTTTTATATTATTTACATTTTTATTAAAATATTCAATATGTTCTTATTTTTTTATTTTTAAATGGTGACATTTGTGATAAAGTTTTTGTAGTACATTTGATTTTTTATATTGAGAGTATTATATTTATTTTAATTTAAAAATTTATTAAATTTTGAGATGCGAACAAGTATTATTATCTTGAAAAATAAGTTAATTGGAGTGTACTAAAGAGTTTAAAGGAAGTAAGGACGAACTATAGAAAAAATGAATGGTTAGATTAATAGATTGTCTTTATAAGTTGAAAAAAAAGGTATGGTTCTAATTTAGTTAGCACCATATGAAATATGTAATAAGAAACGAGATGCTTTTTATATTTTTTTGGTTTGTCCATATGTTTGGATTTAAAAAAATTCTAGTTCTAAATTGCACTAAACCCAAGTAGAGCTGACGAAAGTTGCCTTGGTTTATGAAAGAAAAAAAAACTCATTCCTTTAATGCTTATGTAAATTTACATGTTAAAAGATAAAAATGAGTGTTTTTGTATAACTGCAGTAAAAATTCGTTTTTTTTAAAAATGACAATGACTATAACTCAAAAGTTTTTTTTGGGAGATAAAAATTAATTTTTTTAAATAAAAATAATACTAACCACCGTATACTAAGCGGTGGATAATAGTAGTAGACAAAAGAGGAATTTTACTATGAATATTTTATTTAAGATTTCAAAATTTAATCAGAATCGTTCATTACAATGAACTCGTCGAGTAAACAGTTCTTGTAAAAAATTAGGTTAATCGAACATCGTGTCTATATAATCAGAGTATATTTGTTTTAAAAATATTTAATTGACTTATAATATTTTGAAAATAAATTATTTATCAAATATATTTGGATTATATGGTAATAATGTTTGAATGACCTGATTTTTATAAGAATTACTTACTCGATAAATTAAACATAATGAGCGATTTCGATTAAATTTTAGAATCTTGAATAAAACTCTTTTGAGTTCACATTACATTTTAACTAGCTCAACCCTAATTCTAATAATAAAGCAACGAGGAATTTTTTTTAATATTAATATATTTTTAAAGATAGAATTTATAATTTTTATAAATATTAATATATTTTATATAAATATTTATACATTATTTACTTGTTATACAACACCCAATAAGCCAAGATTAGCATATTCGTTTTTATGATTCTAGCTAAGTTTTCTCTGGAAATGATTTTAGTTAAGTTTTTAATAAATTCTGTGTGGGTCCCTCCCATGTTTTGGATTCTATCCCTTACTCAGAATCTGGACCGTCGATCCATCACTTATTTTCGGATCCTTCATATAGACCCTTCGATTACATGACCGTCAACGCTGAACTAATGCTTTCTGTTGTACCAAAATACGTGCGAGCAACCACACTCCAGAAATGCCCGTTGGGGATTTAAAGCGGTATAAAGTTTGGACTTCGGGACCGACGCATGCACTCTACTCGCAAAACGCAGCTCTGCTTCTAGGGTTTTGAATTTTCTCTTCTCATCTATTCGAGGCGCAAGAAAGAAGGAAGAAGATGAGGTACTTTCTCTATCCTTTTCTCTCTTCGATGTAGCCTTGGGATTTCCGGTCGATTGTTTTGCGATCTGTACATTGTTCTTTGATCCCGTGCTTAATTGCTCATCTAATCTTTTGCTTTATTTTTTCACTATAATGTTTTGATTGGTGTGTGCTTGCAATTGTGTGTTATCATTCTTGTTTTTTCTCACTATCCGTTTGGATGCTGAGAAAACTTTATCCTTTTGCGGCAAAGAAAAGCGGAAAACATGCCTAGTAACGATCAGATAGGTTCTGTTGAACTTTTATGTATCGGTCAATAAGTGTATTTTCGTTGTTTTTATGTATTTTTTTTGGCTTCCAAACCTGTTTGAGTAATTGTTTGTGGAACCTACATTATTTAAAGGTATTATGGTTTCTGTTTTTGTTCTCTGTGATCTACTGATGGGCGATTACTCTGAAAACCCCCCTTTTGTTTATTGTCGAATGAGATGCTTGTTTAAGAGTAGGAGGTCTTTCAAGTATGGAAAATTAAAGAACACGGGTTTATGCGTTTTATCATAGTGAAGTTACCCAAGATTCTCAAATGTCCTTTCTTCTGTGTAATATTTGACTTGAGCTGAGATTCATCTGAGAAGAAAGAATTAGACTATGGTAACAGCATAATTAGTTGTTTTGTTAGTTGAATAATGAAATCCAGTCTTCTGAGAACTTCAAAGAATTGCTAGAGCACATTAAACAGGCTTCCGTTAGAAGTTGTTGATCACTGCTTAGATAAAGGGGAACTATTTATGGGTTTGCCGCATTTCTAATGGTGTTTTCATCACCTTCTGAATGATTTGGCTATAAATGAGTAGTGGAATGAGAGACCTGGGTAATGTTTGTATTAATGCAAGAAATGCCTTCTGGTATTTTATGCATGAACAGAAAGCTGGTGAAATTGAAAGGCTCTTTATTTGGCTGAAACAATATAAAAATCCGAGGACAAGGATTTTTGTAGGAAAATTGCAGGACCTAAGGATATTGTCACCCATCTCTTGACACTGCGGTCCAGGTGTGGTTTGTTTAGCCTATTTCATCAACTACCCTATACCCCACTTCTTCTGTGTCTTTCTGTTGGTTGCTTGGTGCAACATATTGCACTTGGTCATGTGATCTTTCAAGTTGATGCAGTGTACTCTGCATGCTGATATTGGTAGTCCCACAAAATCCAAGAAATAGTAATTCCCCGTATTTTGTCCGGCAAATGAGATATCCTTTGTACTGGGTATTCTTTATGTGGTTATTGTGTTATATTTTATGTGTTATTTTCCTCTTAATATGTTATGAACTCTTCAGTCGACATCCTGAGGTTAAGTGGGCTCAGAGGCTGGACAAGGTTTATATCACAGTCCTATTGCCAGATGCAAAAGATGCAAAGGTTAATCTTGAGCCTAGTGGAGGTTTTACATTCTCTGCCAGTGCTGGTACAGGAAACTACGTTTACGAACTGAAGGTGGACCTTTTTGATAAAGTTAATGTCGAGGTAAAACATGGTTCGTCCTGTATTGATACACTCTGGTTCTTTCTGAATCTTTACAATGAGTTAGGATTTATTTCTTTTTCTTTTTTCCCCCCATATGGGCCCATTCTACGATGTATTAATCTCGTTCTTGCAGGAAAGCAAAATAAATATAGGTATGAGGAGTATAATTTGTGTTTTGGAGAAAGCCGAGAAGAAATGGTGGAAGAAACTGCTGCATGGAAATGACAAAACACCACACTATGTGAAAGTAGATTGGGATAAATGGGTGGATGAAGATGATGATAATGGTATTCTGCCCTCCAATTCACACTTTGATTCTTCAAACTGACCTGGATGATATCAAATACATGCTCTTTATTTGTTAATATTTTGAAATCATCATTTGTAACAATTTGAATTCTGTTTTTTTCCCTTAGGTCCTGCTGACCTTGATTTGGGAGGGATGGATTTCTCGGTAAGCATATGAAAGCTTTTGGTCCCACATTTGGGTTTTCGTATAGGACTCTGTGCTAATTCTTACCTTACCGGTGCATGTGCAGAAATTTGGTGACATGGGAGGAATGGGCGGCATGGGAGATATGGGGGGTTTGGGCGGCATGGGAGGCTTGGGCGGCATGGGAGATTTGGGAGGTTTGGGTGGCCTGGGAGGTTTGGGTGGCATGGGAGGTTTGGGAGGTTTGGGTGATGACCTCGATGATACTGATGACGGTATTAAACTTTGAAACAGTTTCATTTTGCTGTACAGATCAAGCATTTCATATGTTAATGGGCGTGCTTTGTTAATTCATCCAGTATTAAAACGTAGTGCCAGAATTGCTTGGTGTTGAGTGGCATACAAATTGTTTGCCTGCCATGTCCAATTTTTTCACTGACGCCTCATGGCCCCCATAAATGCATGTTCGATGCACCTTAAATGTGCATGCATGTGTGCATTTATTGTAAACATTTTGATGTTTCCTTGGATTGCCTCTCTATTCTTAATTCTCGACGTGTGCCATTTTGTGTGCCATTTTATACGGATGTTTGAAGTTTTAATCTCTAATTGCTACCTTCATGCAACAAGGTGCTTCTTGTGTGGATTGACTTCTACCACTTTCAACATGAAAATGCTTTGCCCTTAAATCGTTGTTTGTGTGTGCAGTAAGAACATATCTCATGTTTATTTAGCCAT
This sequence comes from Heliamphora exappendiculata, assembly GCA_034768845.1. Taxonomy (NCBI): domain Eukaryota; kingdom Viridiplantae; phylum Streptophyta; class Magnoliopsida; order Ericales; family Sarraceniaceae; genus Heliamphora; species Heliamphora exappendiculata. Next base: position 7,185 of record JAOTRH010070154.1, on the reverse strand, counting down.
TAAAAGCATGATATGGGATTTCTAGTCCTGTCTGTATCTCATGTTTGGGCTGCCAAATGAGGCTCAAATTAATTGGCCATTTGAAAAAATAGTGTCATCCATAGGTATTAGTTTATTTTTTGAAGTATTATTATGTTGTTAGTTGGCCACTGGATAATAAGTGAAATAACCTATTTTCTCTTTTCCTTGTGATATTTTTCAAAATTCAGCGTATATGGGACACATTGGAGAGTTATTTTATATGGCCATTCTTTTCTATGCGTCTTTAGTCCCTCGGTAAACCCCTTTGTCCTATTCTTTAACCAACTAGGGTACAAGATTGGGCATCCTTCCCCATTCCCGTCTTATCCCACTACATACGGACACAAAATGAGGAATGGTTTCAACGAGGGTTATTTTGTCTCAAGGCTGTTTCTGTGGATTTTATGATACTACGTTTTTTGGGTAGGTAAGTCGAACTTGAGTTTTTTTATTGGGTGAATGTAAACTAATCCCACCTTATCCCATGCACGAACCAAACATGGTCATGGTATCATAGATTACCTGTCTTCTAGGGGATAATCCTCTATTATGAGCTTCTTGATTGATATGATATGCATTCTCTAGGACAAGAAGTGATCCCTGAGTTTAGACGGGATCATGAATGTGGAGTCAATTTCTTGGATATATAATTGGGTTCTTCTGAGTACTTGGGATAAGTGTTTTAGGAAAGAATTTGTTGTTAAATGTCTCTGCTCTTTGTTCTGTAACCTATATGCTTTGCCTGCAATTTCTCCTTTTCAATTTTCTTCCAGAATCTATTGTGAGAGGTGGTCTTATTTTATGTATTTATTTTTGTTCCTAGTAGATGAAGAAATACCAATGGCGGAAGAGAAAGATGCTGGGAAGGCAGGAGGAGAAGCAAAGCCCGGACATGAGGCGGGCAGTAAGGAGAAAGTTGAAGCTGCACCAAGCACATGAATGGATCGAAGGATTAGACCATTAAGTGTTGTGTTAAGAGGGTAAACTTTTCCATGCGGCTTGGTGAAAGCACGCAATGAGTGTCAATTTGGGCCGAACTTTTATGGCCACAAATATTTGCTTCTGTAATTTGAGTGATAGAAACTATTTTTCTATATATTTGACTTGGATTTGGTGGTTATATTTTATTCCAAGGGTTGGAGGATGATAATCAAGTAGCGGGTAGCGTGTTAACTCACTGCATGATTTCTTTCGCTGCATGATTTTGCTTTACTATTATTTTTGCTGTTGTGGTTCTTTATTTGGAAGAAAAAATTCAATGCCTAATATTCCGTGGTCATGACATGTTCCTGTGTGTCGTCAGATCATGTAAGAATTTCAAGGTAGGAACATTCAATGGTTTTCAATGAGTGAGAAATTCTTAGGACAGGTGATCTCTTGTCTGATATCATCAACCAACAATAAATCATGTAGATATAATACAATCTCATTATGCAGATGTAACACTTACTGGAATAACTTAGTTATAATAATTACGTTTTTCAGTTGAGTTTGCCATTTTATGTTTTATTATCAGATGGTGATTCTATGCTAAAAATAATGTTATTACTGTTGCTAATAATGGCGTGATATCTTCAATGTTTTGTACATGGCAACTCGATAAATTCTCATGTTGTATTCAATTTGAATTTGTGATTCTGTGGTTGAATCCTTATTTTTTAACGACAGAATCGCAAATTCTGTGTTCATCTGTTTTAGTTACCAGGGCTAATGCAATGCATTTTACATCGTATGAACAATCACACAAGTTTCAGAGTTTTCACACCACCACTTGATACAAGGCTCACCTCACCACATTTATGAATATATTTAATGGATCGTGCTTTTCCCTTTAAGTTTAGTTGATTGGAATTGTCAGAACAATTGTGATGATGAATAATTTAACTCAACGAATTACAAGGGTGAAAAAAATGCTCCACGACTAACTTCTTAAAACTATTTTCACCGAAGTTCATACACAAACAGCCACTACTTTGAGAATAGAGTTCGAAACCAACCATGCAAAATGTGTTTGTTAGCAATTTTCATAAGATTGTTTCTAGAAAATTGAGTTAAAACAGACTACAAATTTTAAAAACGATTTAAAACTCTCTCTCTCTCTCTCTCTCTCTCTCTCTCTCTCTCTCTCTCTCTCTCTCTCTCTCTCTCTCTCTCTCTCTCTCTCGTAAGACTTGGTGCACTAAAAAATAACTTTCAATTTTAACAATCACGTGCATTTTCTCTTTTTAATTTTTTTTATAAAATCTTTTGAATATAATTTTTTAAAACATACAACCAAACCAGGCGATTTTATTCATTAAGGTTCCATGTGTTTTGACGTAAAATATCTTTTTAATGAAATACTTATTTATTTTCAATGTTTAGTTTGATAAAATCAATGTATTTTTTTTATTTTATAAGACCAAAATTAATTTACAAAAAAAGACGTAAATTATTTTACAATAGCGGTACTAGTGGCGACGATGGTGTGTCGAGATTTAAGATTCAAAGGTCGGGATCCAGAGTCCAAGCTTGGGATCCTAGGTTTGAGGCCCAAGATTGGGGCCCGAGAGCGAGGGTCAAGGTCTTGAGGTCCAAAGCCCGAGAGAGTTGAGGCCCTAAAGTTAAGGGCCTGAGGCTACAGGCCCAAGGCAATGGCTCAAGGACTAGGGTCTGAGCGTCAAGGTCCTAAGTGTCTAGCGTTTGAGAGTTGAGGGTCTGAGATCTCGAAACCCAAGTCAAGGTTGGGTTTCTAAGGTTCGGGCCCAAGGGTCCTAGGTCCAAGGGTCAAAGATCAAGATCTGGGAGTATGCAAATCACTGGTCGGAGGTCACTGCCATTACTTTCACTGCTACTATCACCACTAATTTCAACACTTACACATTCATCAACCAACCACACATAAATAAAATATTTTTCATAAAAATATTTTATATCGAAACAAATAGTGCCTAAATAACAATGAATTTTAAACATTCATGTAATTAGATAAACAGATGAATTTCTATCATTCTTATAATTATCTGTTCACCACAAATTACAGAAATAAAATCAGACCAGGAGGGTGCTTGTTAAATATTATAATTCGGCAAAAAGTCAAAATAAAAATGAGCAAAAGGTTTAAGAAGTCCAAACAAGTGTGCTTATAGTTATTTGCAAATCAATGAATACAATTTTATTGCCTGAAGCCAGAAGTTTACAACCGTAACAAACATTTATAATTTTTACTTAAAATCATAATCACATATTTTCAGTTACAATCTATAAATTCATAATTTCAACATCACTAAACACCTTATAAAATGCAAAACAGAAGAATTTCCAACCACGGCCCAAAATCTACAACTGTCTTTCACTCAACATCAATCTTTCCTTCTCAAGCACTCCTGCGGTTTTAGTGCCAATCTTTAGATAATAACTAAGAGCATAATGCGAATACAAAAAAACAAAATTTCACGTAATCTCTCCTCATGTGTAATGCAGAGGAAAATTCCTTCTAAACTAAGAAACCTCCTTTTAGTTGTTTGGCACCTCAGCATTATATCATCGGCTGCGCCCACTACCTGCCACCAATTCAAACACAACAAGGGAATTATTTACGAGTTCAAGTTTGTGAATCAATTCAAGACCAAGTAGGAAGCTCAAAGAGCGAAGCACATGAGCAAACCAAGCAGGCTTGCCTTTTGACAGCCCTATCAGCATGAAAATGAGAAGCCAAGCCGCAAGCCATGCCAGATTTATGAAATTCAACATAGTAGGGGGCATATATACATATATTTTCATAATCAATCATATCGCCATTTTTTTTCCACCATCAATAAAAATAAAACTTAAACATTCATTAGTAAGTGCACAGTAGAGGCATATGATACAGGTATTTTTATATTTTCAGTAGAGTAGAAATACAACAATTAGGGGGTAATAGAAAAAACATAAAAAGTACTGCATGTATTTTTATATTTCTAGTCGGGGCACAGTCTTTAACTAGTATTATGTTGTCTCCCTCCCTAGAATCCATATAACAAAATATAGAAGTAATAATGAGATTTTTAAGTTACCAGTGGGGGCACAAGCCTCCACTAGGCCCTCATTACCTCTGCATATGAAGACCCTCGGAGCATTTTTCGGTCAACAACAAAACATTGCCTTTGCAAGCCAAGATCACAGATTGCCCACACCAGCATAAAAAAACCAATGCGTGATATGAACAATGCAGGTCATTTATGTTTATTGACTAAAACCACACATTGATCCATAAAATGCAATCCTTTTAAATAAAACTCATTGCCATTAACACAAGATTTGAAATGGAAAATTTATACCTCTGCTTCCACCAGTCCTCCCCCCAGCTCCACCCCTACCTCGACCTCCACCTGCCCCTTTAGCACCTCCATCATCTAGGCCACGGCCTATGCCTTTCGCTGGCCTCCCACTGGTGCTATCCTCTCTACCTCTTCCTCTTCCACGCCCCACACCAGGTGGCCTCCTATCTGAAATAACAATCAATAGAAAAAGAAACTTGAGAAAAATTCTGCAAATGATTATGTAAAAGACTTGGAGAGAACTCCAATTAATAATCAAAGCAACTTGGCAGATAACATGTGCTCATGTGCATATTCACTGGACTACCATCAACTAATGCACACATTGAGAACTAAACCATTTTCATCCAAAACCTGATACATGCTGGTTGATACTAACCTAGACAAAGACCAATGTTCACAAAGCAATACGATGAACATAAAAATAGAAGTGCAGCATATACCTGAACGGCTCTTAGTCTCTTCTTGGACTTTATCGATCACCTGGAATACCAAGGCATGACAACACATTAGGCGATCACACGATTCAAGCGTTCGAAGGACATATATAAACCAGAGATAACTGAAAGATAAAGAGAACAGGGCTGAAAGATACTCAGTGATGACATTCAAATGAATGTCTTAATCGGAAGTAAACTTTAAAGCAGTATTGGATCCCAGGACCAGTTCGATCAGGAGAAATGCTCAAAGTGGGCTAAGCAGGTTTAGTAAGATTTCAAGTTCAATTTGGTATGCCACTTGTATAAACTGCCCCAGCAAATGACTCCTCATACACGAATGATTTCCTTTGAATGGTTTCAAATTGAATTTTGGACCCTTGTTTGTTGAGGCGTTTGCAGGAAACAGTCATAGGAGAGGACAGGTTTTTTTTAACATTTTTAGTGAGTAGTACCGAAGCCTGACAATATTGTAAGTCAAGGACACTTCTTTTGACAGGGAGTGGCATCACTTGAGTAACTTAATACCAAATAAAACAGAAAAAGCCATTGCAAGAGATGCAAGCACAGTTCAAACAAGCTTTTCTCGAATCAAACACAACCAAGCTTTGACCACTTACTTTTGCTATGCATTCCAGCAGGAAAAGAAGTTTCAGAAACAGACTGCAAGTACACAAAAAAGGATAATGTGGCAATTATTTGGCACGATTCACGCAAGTGCCTATGTGCATATCAGGTTTAGGGACAAGCTAGGAAGGAGATAACCACAGTGGGGCTCACCTGGGAGGGAATGGTTTGAGAAGAGGAGGTTAAAACCATATCAAGTTGAACCCACTAGTCAGTTTGTCCAAGACCAAACCAAACCAAACCCAAACCAAACCAAACTAAGCATTTGTCCCAAACAATTGGGGTCGGACACATGAATTCTTTTATGCCATTATGCTCTGTTAAGAGCCATATCTTCACTTAATTTCAATAAGTTTGTCCAAAACTCCAAGTAAGACATTATTAGAGGAATGGCAATAAACTAAGATAAGCAGGTAAACTGCCCCGCCACATTGGTACAGGCTTATCTGCTTTGGGGGATTCCTGTAGAGCTTGAGAATAAAAGTTTTAATTACCCTTCATATATGCATACATAATGACGATTTACAGTTTTTCATTTCTCTCTCAGCTTCAAATCTCTCCTCTCTCTTCTCGCAAAGCCATCACCAATTCCACATCAGTGAGACCTCATCTGGACTGCAATGAATACCATTTCTTCACATTACCGCCCAAATTCTACTAGTGTTTAGAGTCTGCTAGAATCTTCTATGTAGAGAATTTACAGGCTTATCCATTTTCTTTCTTTTAGTTTAGTTTAGTTTAGTTTTTTTTTTTTTAACAAAGAACCCACAGGCCTTTTTTGAGCTACATTACACTGCACTCCCCTGAGGTCTGGAGAAAATACAGCTGGCCACACTTGTGTGGCAATGATACACCAACCTCCCTTGAGATTTAAATTTGCATCCTGTTAACCGTAATGGAAAGCCGTACCCAAAAAGATAGGCGAGTACTCTTATTTATAATAAAAAACTAAACCACACTAGTACATCCCTACACTCTCACACACAGAATAATAGTAAAGATACTACTAAGATACATATATATCTAACACCCCCCTCAAGCTGGAGCATATATATCTACCATACCCAACTTGTTACATAAATATGAGACACGCGAACCCGGCAGAGATTTAGTAAAGATATCGGCACCTGGTCTCCTGTAGGGACTGACCCAAAATTCACAACACCTTTATGATATTCCGCACAGACAAAATGGCATTCAATTTCAATGTGTTTTGTTCTCTTGTAAAATACTGAATTTGTGGCAATATAAATAGCTGAGTTATTATCAACCCAGAGTCTGGCAAATTCTCGAAGAGGAAAGTGTAACTCTGTCAAAATTTGTTGTAGACACATAATCTCAGCAGTTGCTAAAGGCATAACTCGGTATTCGGCCTCAGCACTGGATCGGGAGACCACATTCTGCTTCTTGCTCTTTCAAGAAACCAAATTCCCACAAACAAAAATAGAATAATTAGATGTGAATTTCCTGTCAAATGTACATCCAGCCCAATCAGCATCAGAGTATCACTCCATTCCCATATGACCATGATCAGAAAACTGGATGCTGTTGCCTGGGTTTTTGAGCAAGTACCGTAGGATACGTAACACTGCTTGCCAATGGTGAACTCGGGGATCAAATAAAAACTGACTGACTACACTCACTAGATAAGCAATATCCGAGCGAGTCATAGTAGTAAGATAATTCAGTTGTCTCACTGTTCGGCGATACTGGTCAGGATCGGATAGAGGCACTCCTTCCTTCGGTTCTAGTTTGACATTAGACTCCATAGGTGAGTCCACCCCTTTAGCATTCATATA
>JAOTRH010070153.1:0-50551 GCA_034768845.1 Heliamphora exappendiculata | reverse complement strand
CCCTTAGTGGCCGGCCACATTGGAGTTTGTGCCCAAAAAGTGACTTTTTGCCTTTTTAAGCTTAAAAATGAGAAAAAAATGTATAAATTAAGCATTATTATGACCTTACACTTTTTATAGAATTAATATACATAATAATATAATAATATAGGTTAACAAAAGAAAATAAATTATTATTTAAAGTCTCTACACAATAAATAAGTCAAAAAGTCAATTATTATCAAATTAGCTTAAATTGACTTAAATGCCTACAGCTATTTAATTAATTACTACAAAAATTATGATAATTCATGGGAATACTAAATTAATTATAAACACATTATTATAATAGGTTTTAGTAGGTTAAGATACAAAAAAGATACATAAAATTAATATTTTATGCATTTTCTTGCATAAAATGGTACCAAAACACAATTTAAACCTTATATTAATGCAAAATTAGTTTTTTTCTACCCCAAGAAGCTCCTAACCAAAATCCCTAGCTGACATATCTGGTATGTGTAAGTCTCAAAAGCCTCCCACCTTGCATGCAACCAATATGCATGACAAAAATTCAAATTGTGGTCTTACACATCATAATTAAATCCATTAAGTCCTTTTCTATAAAACAATACCCAAACCCCAACACTTCTCTTCTCCATGTTTCGGTAATATAGAGAGGGAGAGACCTGATTTCTTGAGTGTTTAAGTGTTCCACAAGATGGAGAGAGAAAGGAGGGAAGAAGAAGAAAGAAAAGAAGGAGGAACTAAGGAGCAATGAAAAGCATTAAAGCCAAGTCCTCTAGCCATCCTCCACTCTTAGGTCTTCAAATGAGGTAAGAAAATCTCCTAAAACCTTCTGATATTCTCTCATAAAATAATTCTCAATCCATCTCTATTATCAACTCCAAGAAAAGAAATAAAGACTAACTCAAAAAGGCGTCGTAGAAGTAGTTTATGGACTGTTTGTGAATGGACAAAGTTTGCATGTGCTTGCATGTGTATATTTTTTAGTTTTATGACTTAAATATGCTCTGGAGTTTTGGTTTAGATGATTTTATGAGATGCATGCAAAGAAAACACATAAAAATGGACACCACATGAGCTAAGCTATTGGAACCCTAAGTAACCTGATTTTCTAGGCTTACCTACTTTCTACCACGAAATTTAAAAGATCATAACTAATTGTAAAAAAATGATCTAAACACTATTTTTGTGTCTAAACCTAGAATTTTGAGTTATCTTTCATAAAAAATTAGTTTGAAGTGATTTCGTTTGGTAGAACTCTAGATATATCATTGTTACTAAAGAGTGTTAGATCTTGACCACTCTGAGTTGCTGACCTAAAAACCATAAGTTAGAGTGAGAAACGAGCTTGGGTCAAATCATAAAACTTGTAGTGGACATATTTATCTTACTTTCCACCAATCATGAGCCAAACATATGTAGTTTTGGTTGGTCAAAACACTGCCCAAATTCACTATTGAGATTTAGTGACTGACAGAGCCCTCTGTCACACATTATTATGAGACCAAAAACCTACGTTTTTAAAAGCCAAATCTAAAAATGGTAAACAGGAAAAATGTAGCTAACATACTAAACTAAATACTGAACAATAATTAGCCCAAAATACCCTAGGATGATACTCCAAAACTTATTAGAATTCTTTGTTAAAAACCCATTTTGTAGAGCCTTTTTAGACTAACTAAACCATTTTTGTAAATTAGCCAAACTCTCAAACGTTTTTCAAACAACTTGCCCTAGAAGAAAACATGAAACTTGTAGGGGACACCTTAAACTAAAATCTCGCCAAAAATAAAACCCATAACCCTTGAATTGATGCCCCAAAACCATGGACAACAGAGGCCTAAATTCTGCACTTTTCTCTGTAAAGTGTGGAATGGTTTTTCCTAAATTAAAGCAAATGATCTTTTTGTCCTAGGAATTGACCTTAGTGTATCTAGTTGGTGTTCAAAAATTAAAAATTAAATCCATGTTGAGTTACTTCAAAACACTAATGTAACTTTAAAATTGGCGATTGAACAATTACCCAAATTTGGCTAAGTGTATGAATAGTGTGTCACCTTGTAGAATTTGAATATGTACTTGAAATAATTTATGTGAGTGATTGGTGTATGAAATTGAAAAATTAATGATTAGAGGCCATATGCTTACAATTGTTCTTACATATGCTTACCCTGTTCAAAACGTTAAACTGTCTGTCTATTTGGCCTTAAAACTATATTGGGTATTATATGATATATATTGTTAGATATTTTGTTATGAGTTTGTTAGACCGATTTAGGAAATTTTCTTCTGAGCTTTGGCTCATGGCATTCGTGCCACAAGTGAGTGTGATAAGTTCCTTAAAAAAGTCACCCCTGAAGAAGAAGACATAATTGAAGAATAGAGTGAGTGGTGGGAGCTAGCAGACCTCGACAATGCTAGCTAAAGAATTGGATTTTTACCTTTTGCTGTTTTCGTTCAGTTTCCACTTGCGTATTATAATTTTTGTTAAATTTTCTAGTGAAATTGTAATCGTTCCGTACTTATGAGCAGTTCAGAACACTTAATGATGTAATATTTATGATATGTAAATATGAATTAATGGTTAGAATATTCTCCTTATCTATACTTATGTGTGTCCTGACGTGCTCGGAGGACGGGGTGTCATAGATCGTCAAGATATTACATCACTAGGCTTTAGTGCTTTCACAAAAGACCAGGACAATGCACAGGAACCTTTTTAACACCTCTTCGAATTGTGGGGCAAATCCTTCCTCAACATTACGACTTAAAGTACCATCAACGTCTGCGTTTAACAAAGATCAAGATTCCCGATTACAAGAATAGTTAAGCACAGATTTACTCAACTAACTACACCTTTTTAAAGGACCCGACAAGTAAAACTATGCCATCAGTAACCTACAGTTAGGAATAACGGCTTCACACCAAGGGACTCACGATGCCACCATGTGACAAAGTTTAGACTTCCCTAGACTAGTTCATAGCGGACCCACACATCCAATGAACAGGGAAGTAAGGGATTCCTACCAACAGTAGGGAAGTGGAAAACAAGAGACAACCTGAAGCTTAGAAAACCCTAGTATGCAAATAAAGGAAGAATACCTGTATACACCGATTTCCACATCGTCTTTTCCTGCCAGATTGTTAGGATTCGAATTCTTCCATCCCCACCTTCAATAAAGAATTTTGATGATGACCATGAGCATCAGGAGCCTGATGAAGGATTAAACCTCAAACCACAATGGATTGTATGACTCAATATTTTTCCCAGATATACCTTTTATCACATTTGATTACCCTAAAGTGACGGCCCACCGGAGAGAAACGATCTAGTCATTAGATGCGACATTCAAACCCTGCATACCAGCGCGTAAAGGACAAATGGCAGAGGCTAAGAAAAATGGTACAACATTTGGAAAGACTGGAATAGGAACAAAAGTATATGACTACAGACTTCGTCATTGGGAGCGTCAAGATCGCATCAAAAGCATAACAACATTCAAGTTACAATGGGTCGCCTCACCAAAATCACTCATTGGTTAAACCTCATGACACATCGGTAGCTACAACAAAAAAGTACACCCGTGAGAACTGCACCAATATGAGTTTCTATTATACCCAACCGAGAACTGCATTTTCCCTTCAGATGAATGGACAATCCGAACGCATGATTCTGAACTGTTAAAAGCATATTAAGAGTATACACAAGGGAAATTTAAGGAAACTCTTATCTTCGGTCAAAGTCTGCTTACAACAACAGCCCCTGAGCTAGCTTTTGCAACTGTATGAGATTCGTGTACTGCGAGTTATCAATGTACGAAATAAAAAATTGTGAAGGGACTGAATGGTTGGAACAGACCTTTGCTAATCAACAAAGTGAAACCCAGAGTCTAACATAGGGAATCACATAGAGTTCTAGATAATAGCCATGTTTTAAACAGTCTTGTAATTACGTACAATCTACAGTAAGAACGATAGGATCTCTTTAGATAAAACCTTCGTGACAATAAATGTGTTAAGTGTTATGCCCTCACCTTATAAAAAGAACTAACTTTATCGAACTGTTCAATGACCCCTTTCTCCTTTTCTCTTTCCAAAAGATGGCGGGACAAAGACAAAATCACGAGAGCTTAGTGAGAGTAAATGAAACTAGGGAGGAAGTAGACGTTCCAAACCTATCACAAATCTTGCAAGATCTAGTAGCCAATTTGGATCGATCGCAAAGGAAAGCACCCCAGGAAGGATCATGGTACTTATCCGACCTAAGGGTAAAGAATATCCCAACACCTGAGAAGAAAAATTTTTCCCGAACAACAAAGATTTGGATCAAGGCCACAAAGCAACAACAAACGACAGTAAGAGCGCGTTATAAGTGCAACTAGCCAGAACATAAGATGACGCATTGCCTGATAAGAATTGAAGAAAATAATCAAGGAGGACCACTGAGGAACAAAAGGAAATTGTTCCTAAAAAGTCGTACCACCCTACCGACATACCAAGGCTAGCAAGGAGTTAACCTTCATAGGCAAGGCTCTGCTATGAATGTGGTCATCCTGGGCACAAAAAGTCACAATGTCCGCAGTTAGGACTGGGAAAATCAATGGCAACAACGAAAACAATCGCAACCTCAACCGGGAGAGTGCCAACAGCCTATCCAAGCTGGCAGGCTTATTGTCAATCAGCAGAGTGAGATAGGGAGATCACCCCTCAATAGGAACCAAAGGCCTCAAAAGGGCCTTAGTAGCAGAGCAAGACTGAGAAACGCCAAGAATGGCAACGAAAGTTGACCAGTGGGAAAACAAATTTTTTCTTTGCTAGAGTATGAGAGGGAAGGTATACAAGTCATACAAGGTCTGTTCGTGTTGTTCAATACCTTAGGAAGAATATTGTTTGATTCTAGAGCGTCTTATTCTTCCATGTCTTTAGTACGTAGGTAATCTTTGTCCCTGGAACCGGAAGTGATAAAAGCAAACTCTAAGCAACGATACACTTTTAGAATATCACATGCAAGTGGACCTTGTTTATAGAGCGTGCACGATTGAGAGTACCAACACCCTTATGCCATTTGACCTCGGAGTTATGGATTTTATCAAGAACGACGTGAATACCCTAACACCGAGTAATGCAAAGATGAGTAAATCAAGTAACTTCAACAGAAGATGACCTTACATGCTCACTAATATAAACACACTGTCAAACAACCGAGTTACCCTGAGTTGGATATGAATACAAAACATAACTTCAAGGAGAGCTCAGTAGAAATCCAAGGCTAGGTACTCTGGAGGAAAGGTGATTTGGTTAATAGAAGCTCCAAGGCAGCACCACATAAGTGAGAAAGCCAAGATAAGAAAGTACAATGCCATTAAATTATCCCGAACCATTCACACAATAATGAATGATACGGAATTTCAAGGACGAAATTTATTTAAGGGGGATAGATTGTAACAATCTGGCCCGGACCCTAGTTGTAACAATCCATATGGTAGCTACCCATGTAGAGATCTAGCCTAAACCCTAGTGTCAGCGACGGCTAGCTGACAAGATCTTAGATCGCTGAATGAATAAGAGAAACCCTAATTACCAAAACCCAAATTTAACCTAAAAAAACTTAAAGAGGCTAAATTCTCAGAAGAGAAGCTTAAACACTCAGAGAAGTCTCGAGATAGCCTAAATTAACTAAAAAACATAAAATATAAAATTAAAAATAAAACATTCTCACAATTAGGGTAAAATAACCATTTTATCCTTAGTACATCAAAAAAATTTTAAAATTTAAATTTTGACACATGGACACCCAAAATTAGATATTTATATAAAATTAAATAACAAAAGACAAAATAACAATAAAAATGACAAAAATATCCCTATATGATCGGCTACCTAGGGAATTGTGCACGCAAATTTATTTTTTGCCCTTTTAAGCTAAAAAATGAGAAAAAGATGTATACATTAAGCATTATTATGACCTAATATTTTTTATACAAGTAATATACATAATCATATAATAATATAAGTTTACAAAAGCAAGCAAATTATTATTAAAAATCTCTACATAATAAATAAGTCAAAAAATTAATTCTTGTCAAACTAGCTTAAATTAACTTAAAAGCCTATACCTATTTAATCAATTGTTATCAAAACTATGATAATTCATGAAAAGACTAAATTAATTATAAACGCATTAATATCATAGGTTTTAGTAGGTTAAAATACCAAAAAGATACATAAAATTAATATTTTACGCATTTTCTTACACAAAATGGTACTAATATACAATTTAAGTTGTAAAATTAATGCAATTTTTGAATTTATCTTCCCCAAACCTGCCCTAGCCAAAACCCTAGCTTCCAAAAATCAAATTTTGTGACTCTCAAATAAACCCCACCTCCCATGCAACCAAAAGGAAATAAGAAAAAATTTAAATTAAAGCTACATGTAATTATTATATCTCCATTATATTTTTGTTATAAAAACACACCAAACACCCCTTCTCCTCTATGCATTTTTGGCTTAGAGAGTGAGGGAGAGAACTATAAAAATATTCTAAGTGTTCTCAAAAGAAGAAGAAAAGAAGAAGAAAGGAAGAAAGAAAGAGAAGTTAGGAAGGTTCAAGGTGTGAGCTACAAAGCCAAGTCCCACTCTTCTTCAACCTTTAGAGCATCAAAACAAGTAAGTAAATTCCCTAAAATCTTCTATCATTATTTCATAAAATAGCCTCAATTCATTTCTATAATCAACCCTAAGAATAAGAAACAAGGATTCACTCAAAAATGAGTTGTAGGAGTAGATTATAGACTATTCATGTAAAATCAAGTGTTGCATGTACTTGCTTGTGAGTATTTTTGAGTTTTGTGGCTTGAATAGGTTATGAAACTTTGGTTTGTATGAATATATGACATGCATGCAAAGAAAATATATTAAAAATAAACATAATGTGAGCTAAGCTACCAAAACCCTAGATAACCTAATTTTCTGGACATACTAATTTTCTGTCACGAACTTTAAACCACCATAAATAATTTTAGAAAAATGATCTAAATGTGAATTTTATATCCAGAACTATATGTTTAAGTCTTGTTTCATAAAAAATTGATTTGAAGTGATTTCATTGGGTAGAACTCCAGATATACCCTTTTTACCAAATAGTGTCAGATTTTGACCACTCTAAGTTGCAGACCAAAACACCATAAGTTAAAGTGAGAACCGAGCTTGGGTCAAAACATACAACTGGTAGATAACACATTTAGCTTACTGTCCACCACAAATGAACCAAAAATATGAAGTCTTGATAGGTCAAATCCCTTCCCAAAGTCACTGTTGTGATTTAGTGACTGACAGAGCTCTCTATCACACATTCTTGAGAGACCAAAATCCTAAGTTTTTAATAGCCAAATCCAAAAGTGGTAAACATAAAAAATGTAGATAACATATTAAAATAAATATTGAGAAAAAAGCAGCCAAAAATACCCTCGGATGGACCCCCAAGGGTTTTGAGAATTCTCTGTTGAATACCAATTCTGGAGACCCTTTTTAGACTAACTGAACCCACTTTATAAATGGGCCAAATTCACCAACGTGTTCCAAACAACTAGCCTTAGCACAAAACATAAAACTTATAGGGGACACTTTAAACTAAAATTTCCCCAAAATTAAACCCATATCCCTTGAATTGATGCCCCAAAACCGTGGTCAACAGAGGCCTAAATTCTGCCATTTTCTCTGTAAAGTGCTGAATGATTTTTCCTAAATTAAATCAAATGACCTTTTTTCCCTAGGAATTGACTTTAGTGGTAAACATGAAAGTTGTAGGAAATATTTTTATCTAATTGGTGTTCAAAAATTAGAAATTAAATCCATGTCTAGGTACCTCAAAATACTGTTGTAACTTTAAATTTGAAAGTTAAACATTTACTTAAATTTGGCTAAGTGTATATGTGGCATGTTACTTTATGGAATTTGAATATGTGGACTTTAATTGATTTATGTGAGTGATTAGTGTATGAAATTAATAATTTGATGATTAGAAACCATGCCGATAGGTTAGATCCATATCACATAAATTATAGTTTATACGTCGTATACTTGTACTTCATGCTTTAGTGAGTTGTACCTTGTGCTATATCATGTTTAAATACCATGTTATAATTAGTTGTAGACAAGAAGAATGTTGCACACCATGAGCATTGCTACATTTGCATCTTGGTTTATCGGAGTCCCTCCTGTACTTATCATTGTAGGTTGGGTCATGTGGAAATTGTTCTTTTTGTGGTTTTGAATCTAGAGCGTCTCTGGTTGCCAATTTTGAAAATGAATTTGGAGATTTCTTATTATAAAAGGGGGTTAGGCACCATGGGTTCATCACTAGACTTTTAATTAGACTTTGGGTTGACACTTAACGAGCATCTTGGTCCTTAATTTGGGATCAGTTGGCCCGGATAAGGATGGACAAAACTGGTTGGCCCGCCCCCACGCCGTTGCCCTTGAGTAAAATGGCTGAGGCATGTAGCCAAGGCGAGCGTTTACTTTTCGCAACAAGGCGAAGATAGGTTCGGTGATCAAATTCCCATCAAGTCTACTCTGTAATTCCCAGCGTGGAATCCATGATATTGTTCTGGGTGTATGTCAGGTTAGGCAACTGCATTGCATTCATCTGCATCATGCACTTGCACAATTGTTCTTATATGTGCTTACCCTGTTGAAAACGTTAAATTATCTGTCTCTTTGGCCGGAATTTGTATTGGGTATTATACGATATATATTGTAGGATATTTTGTGGTGAGTTTGTTAGACGATTTAGAGAATTTTCTTCTGGGCTTCGGTTCATGGCATTCGTGCCACAAGAGAAGATGAATAACATTTTGAGGAAGGTGAGTTCGTAGAAGAAGAAGACTTCGAGGGATGGGGTGAGTGGCAGGAGCCCGCCCATCCCAACAACACCGCTTGATGATGTAGAATTTCTCTTTTTGTTCAGTCTCTCCGAACATTCTGTAAATTTTTGTTAAACTTTCTGGATGACTGTAATTATTAAGTATTTTGAATAAGTTTTGAACATTTAATGATGTAGTATTTATTGTAAGTAATTTTGAATGCGTGGCTAGAATATATCCCTTAATTATATTTATGTATGTCCCGATGTGCTCGTAAGATGGTGTCACTCTCTCTCTTGGTCGAAATATAGAGGAAGAATGGAGGTGGTCTTGGTTGCATTTTATAGCAAATAGTGTTAGTGGGTCTCATTATTGTAGTGTAAGTAATTTTTCAATTTTTCTAAAATTCCATTGGTTGCATGGGGTGGTGTGTGGCTTTTGAGAACTATAAATATCAGATATGGCAGCAAGGGTTTCGGCTGGGGCTGTTTGGGGAGCATCAAAAGCTGATTCTGTATTAAATTATGGTTTAAATTGTGTTTTGGTACCATTTTATGCAAGAAAACGCATAAAATATTAATTTTGTGTACCTTTTGGTGTATTATCCTTCTAAACCTTATTATTTTAGTGTGTTTATAATTAATTTAGTTTTCCTATGACTTGTCATAATTTTTATAGTAATTAATTAAATTGGTATAAGTTTTTAAGTCAATTTAAGTTAGTTCGACAAAAATTGACTTTTTGACTTATTTATTATGTGAAAACTTTAAATAATGATTTGTTTGCTTTTATTAACCTATATTATTATACTATTATGTATATTACTTGTATAAAAAGTCTTATGTTATAATAATACTTAATTTATGCAACTTTCTTTCATTTTTTTGCTTATAAAGGCAAAAGGTAACTTTCTATGCACAAATCCCAAGGTGGTTGGCGATGCAAGGGTATTTTGTCATTTTTTGTTGTTATTTTATCTTTTGTTATTTAATTGTATATAAATATCTAATTTTGGGTGTCCATGTGTCAAAACTTAGGTTTTTAATACTATTTGCTGTACGAGAGGCAAAATGGTTATTTTACCCTAATTGTGAGAATTTTCGATTGCTAACTCCATATTTTATATTATTTACTTAATTTAGGTTGTCACGAGACTTCTTTGAGCATTAGGGCTTTGCCTCTGAGTATTTGATATTTTTAGGATTTTTGGGTCGAATTAGGGTTTCTAGTTGAGTTAGGGTTTCCATCCTTCTAACGATCTAAGATCTTGTCAACTAACCATCGATAATATTAGGATTTGGATTGGATCGGTGCACGGGTTATTACAAACTGAGTTATTACAACTAGGGTCTGGACCAGGTTGTTACAATCTACCCCCCTTAAAATAAATTTGGTCCTCGAAATTTCATGCGAAAGGTTGTGGATGGTTATTTGCATCTCTTCTCTCCGAAGTTGTGTCTTCGTTCACTTGAGTTACTCTTTATTGAGGATATGGATATGGTTCGGCTTATACATTTATCACATTGAGTAATTGTTGTTTTGTCTTACTAACATCTTAGACCGATAACTACACAATTTCAAAGATCACGTTGCATATCCGTGGCGCAGGAGTTGTTTGACTAGAGCTAACCTAAAAGCCCTTATCCTCTCAACGTATATTTTTTCGGGATAATGCAACAAGTTTAACTAACGTATATCTTATAGCTTGCGAAATCGGGCGTACCTCTGATCATTAACGAATACTCTTTTTTCTCTTGTGAAAGCGAGTCTTTTGTTCATTGATTCTCTTGTTGGTTAAGATATATCATCCTTCCCAAACCACCCATTCCCTTTCGACGAATATTGTACTTTAGCGTGCATTCAAACCTTCTATGTCTGTACTTATTGCAATTATAGTAGATTATTGAGTTTATCTCTTGTGAATGGCGAACACTCCACTCTTTGCTCTCTGGTTGCTCAGGTTACACCACCTTTTGGAAACCACTTGTTTTTTGTTGCAACAGATTTGTTTGATCCTTATAGCCATGTCCTGGCTGACAGTTGTTGTAGTTTAATTCTCTTCACAATGGGCACTCAGGTCTTTTATGTCCGAGCTTTCGGCATTGATAATAGATTATTAATTTCGGTACCCTTTTTTTCTAGTTGTTCCTTTTGGTCACCTTGAGAGTAAGGTTTCAAGCGCGTAATCTTCTTGTTATTCCTTAATGGTCCTCCTTGATTGTTTTCACCAATTCTTATCGGGCAATGCGTCATCTTATGTTCTGGCTGGTTGCACTTATAACAAGCTTTTACTGTTGTTTGTTATTGCTTTGTGGCCTTGATCCAAATCTCTGTTGTTCGAAAAAAATTCTTCTTCTTAGGTGTTGGGATATTCTGTACCCTTAGATCTAATAAGTACCATGATCCTTCTTGGGGTGCCTTCCCTTGCGATCGATCCAAATTAGCTACAACATCTTGCAAGATTCGTTCCAGGCTCGGGACGTACACTTCCTCTTTGGTTCCACTTACTCTCACTGAGCTTTCGTGGTTTTGTCTTTGTCCCACCATCTTTAGGAAAAAGAAAAGGAAAAAGGGGCCATTGAATTGCTCGATAAGACTGGTTCTACATACAAAGTGAAGGCATAACACTCAACACGTTCATTTCCACGAATGGTTTTATTCGAAGAGATCCTGACGTGCTTACTGTAGATTGCACAGAATTACAAAACTGTTAAAACATGGCTACTATCCTAGACTCTACATGATTTCCTATTTTAGATTCTGGTGTCACTTTTTTGGTTAGCTAAGATCTGTTCCTACCAATCAGTCTTTTTTGTTTCTATCCGTACATTGATTACTCGCAGTAATGTTTACACACAAAACATCATATAGTTGCAAAAGCTAGCTTTGGAGCTGTTGTACTAAGCAAAGTTTGACCGAAGATAAGAGTTTCCTTCAATTTCCCTTATGCATACTCTTAACGTGATTTTGATGGTTTAGAATCGTGTGACGAGATTGCCCAGGCGAGATGCGGGTCTCAGTTAAGTATGGTAGAGAACTCATGTTGATGCAAAATCTCACAGACATACTTTTTGCTTGCAGCTACTGATGCGTCACAAGGTCTATAGATAGAAAGCGAGCGGTCTTAGTGAGGTAATTCATTATGACCCGAATGTTATCGTGCTTTTTTAGGCGATCTTGACAATCCTAGTGACAAAGTCTGTAGTCATATGCTTTTATTCCTAGTCCAACCTTTTCAAGTGTTATACTGTTTCTCCGAGCTTCCACCATTTGTCCTTCACGTGCTGGTACATAGGGTCTGAACGTCTCTTCCAATGACTGAGTCATTTTTCTCCTGTGATTGGTCACTCTAGGGTAAAGTGACTTTGAACAAAGGTATGTTTGAGGTAAATATCGAATTACGTAATCCATTGTGGTTTGATGGTTAGTTCTCCATCAGGCTCGTGATGCTCATGGTTATCGTCAAAATTCTTCATTTAAGGTGGTGATGATAGGATTCAGACTCTAACATTTTGGTGGAAAAGCTGACGTGATTATTGATGCGTACAGATGCTCTTTCTTTACTTGCATACTAAGGGTATCCTAAACTCGAGGTTGTCTCTTGTTTTTCACTTCCCTACTATCGGTATGAATCTTTTGCCTCTCAGTTTGTTGGATGTGTGGGTCCGCTATGAATTAGTCAGGGGAAGTCTAAATTCTATCACATGGTGGCGTAGTGAGTCCTTTGGTGTGAAGCTGTTGTTCCAAACTATAGGTTACTGATGGCATAGTTCTATTTTTCTGGTCCCTTGCAAAGATGTAGTTAGTTGAATAAACCCTTAACCATTCCTGCAGTCGGGGTCTCGATCTTTAAAACTTTGTTAAACACGAATGCTTGTAATAACCCGGCTCAAACCCTAGTATTAGCGATGGATAGATGATAAGAACTTAAGTCGCTACATGAACAAGGAACAAACCATAAGTAACTCGAAACCCTAATTTGACCCAAAAACCCTAAAATAGACCAAATACTTAGAGGTAAGGCCCTAGCACTCAGAAAAGTCTCGGAGTAGCTTAAATTAACTAAATAACATAAAATATTAAATTAAAAATCAAAAATTCCCATAACTAAGGTAAAATGACCATTTTTCCCATAGTAAAGCAAAAAGTCTCAAAAATTTAAAATTTGACACATGAACACATCCAAAATCAGATATTTATATACAATTAATTAACAAAATATAAAATAACAATAAAAATAACCAAAATTCCCTTGCATGGCTAGCCACCTAGGAGAATGTGCCAAAAAGCTACTTTTTGCCTTTTTAAGCTTAAAAATGAGAAAAATGTATAAATTAAGCATTATTATGACCAAATACTTTTTAAACAAGTAATATATATAATAATATAATAATATAGCTCAACAAAAGTAAACAAATAATTATTTAAAATTTCTACACAATAAATAAGTCAAAAAACCAATTCTAGTCAAACTAGCTTAATTTAACTTAAAATCCTACACTTATTGATTTAATTGCTATCAAAATTATCATAAATTATGGGAAGACTAAATTAATTAGAAATACATTAATATAATAGCCTGATTTTTTGAACTTATTATTTTTCTGCCACCAACTTGAAATAATCATAACTAAATGTATAAAAATGATATTAAAGTGATTTTTGTGTCTTGATCTATATTTTCTAGTTATCTTTCATACAAAATTGGTTTGAAGTGATTTCATTGTGTAGAATTCCAGATATCTCATTTTTTTCAAAGAGTGTCAGATCTTGACCACTCTGAGTTGTAGACCTATAAACCTTAAGTTAGAATGATAACTGAGCTTAGGTAAAAACTGAAAACTTGTAGAGCATACATTTATCTTTCGGTCCACCAAAAATGAGCAAACAATATGAAGTATTGATAGGTCAAAACACTTCCTAAAGTCACAGTTGAGGTTCAGTAACTGACAGACCTCTCTGTCACACCTTTTTGTGAGACTTAAAACCTAATTTTGTTAAAGTCAAATACAAAAGTGGTAAACATAAACTTTGTAGCTAACATATTAAACTAGTTACGAAGCCAAAATTAGCTCAAAATACCCTCGGATGTTACCCCAAAGGTTTTAAACATTCTCCATTAAAAACACACTATGAATACCCTTTTTAGGCTGACTGAACCCATTTTATAAATTGATCAAAATCTCAAATTTTTTCCAAATAATTTTCCCTAACTCAAAACATGAAGTTTGTAGGGAACCCCTTAAACTAGAACCCCACCAAATATTAGATCCATATCCTATGAATTGCTACCCCAAAACAGTAGCCAACAGAAGCTTAATTCCTATGCATTTCTCTGTAAATTGCTGAACCATTTTTACTTAAATAAAATAAATGGCCTATCTACTTTAGGAACTGACCTTAGTGATAAACATAAAAGTTATAGAAAATATTTTTATCTAAATGGTGTTAAAATTTTAGAAATTAAATCATTGCCAAATTATTTCAAAATGCTGTCGTAACCTTAAAACTAGCTATTAAAACTTGTACCTAAAATTTGCCAAGTGTTTGAATGATGTTACTTATGAGACTTGAGTGTATGAACCTTATATGAACTTTGTGATTATTAGTGTATGAAAATGATGCTTTTAATAAAATGAACTCATACCGATGAATTTGATTCTATGCCGCTTAAATTGTGGTTATGCATCGCATGATTGTACTTAGTGCTTTAGCAAGTTATACCATATGCCAAGTCATGTTTACGTACTATGTAACGATTAATTGTACACAAGAGGCATATTGCACGTCATGGGCATTTCTCTATTTCATCTTGGGTTATCGGAGTCCCCTTCGTATCTTTTGATTTGGTTAGGTGACATGAAAATCCATTATTCAGTGGTTGTGGATCTAGGGCGTCCCTGGTTGCCAGATGTGATATTGAATAGGAGGTTTTTATTATAAAATGGGGATTTAGGCACCATGGGATCGTCACTAGCTTTAATTAAACTTTGGGTTGACACTTAATAAGCATCCTAGTGCTTAAGGTGGGGATTGTCGGCCCGGATAAGGATGGATAAAACTGGTTGGCTCGCCCCCACGCCATTTCCATTGAGTAAAATAGCTGTGGCATGACGCCCGGTGACGCATTTACTATTCACAACGAGGCTAGGATAGGTTAAAGTGATCAATATACCATCAAGTCTACTCTGTAATTCTCCGCGTGAAATTCATGATACTGTTCTAGAAGTGCTTGGGATTGGGCATCTGCATTGCATTCATTTGCATCACACACTTATTCTTTCGTTCTTATATATGTTCATCTTGTTGAAAATGATAAATAGCCTGTAACTTCGCATTGGGTGCTATATGATATGTATTGTGGAATATCTTGTCGCGAGTTTATTAGACGGTTTAGGGAATTTACTTTTAGGCTCCGGCTCATGGCATTTATGCCACAGGTGACGAAGAGGGACCCTTTGAGGAATGCAGGTTCATTGAAGGGGAAGAATTTGCAGAAGAGGGAGAGTGACAGGAGCAGGTCGACCCCAACGACGCAATTTGAAGACGTAGGTCGTTTCTTTTTGATCTTTTTGTTCAAGTTTTCCACGGATATGACGTAACTTTTGTTAAACTTTCTGGATGACTATATTTATTATCTATTTTCAACAATCTCTGAACCATTAATGATGTAATAGTTATCTTGTGTATTTATGAACATTCAGCTAGAATATGTCCCTTATTTATAGTTACATGTGTCCCGACATACCCGGGAAATGGGGTGTCACAGTTTGGTATCAGAGCCTAGGTTTAGTGAACCTTTAGGCCTTGGAAAATGGGAGATTACGAATTCTGTAGCATAGAAACTCTGTAGAATGTCTGTACTATTAATTTATCATGTATAATTTTAACAACTTAAAATCTATACCTTAGGATTTTCTCCATCTTTCTTTCTTAGGGTGGTGTCCAACACAGTACCAGCGGGGGAACCATGGGCGGATCAAAACCTGAAGATTCAGATCTAGAAGAAGACCCGGAGGAGATACCTGTAGAGGAGAAAGTACCGATCGACGTCGTCCCTTTAGCGTGGGTTTTTCCAGAGGAATGGCAGGCCAACGTAGATAACGAAGGTGATGAGATGGAGATGAATGAAGAGCCAAATGAGGAAGAATTCGATGCTGATGACGAAGAGGATGAGGGTGACGACGAAGAAGAAGAAATGGCAATTGATTTTCTATACGATCAGTTGAGGCGCCATGACCCGAGTCTGATGAAGACGAAGCAGCGGATACCGCCATTTACTATACTCGTCCCGAGTACCAAGGCTTTTATGTGGGAGATTACGTATACGCTCAAATCTGTCCAGAGCACATGTGCATGTGGAGAAAATTGGAGGCCTTCCTGCGCTACCTAGGGCCAGTATGTGTAATCGAAAAGTGTAGCCAAAGACTTTATCGCTTAGACTTTCCTCCCAGGTTTAAGACGCAAATGGGGGATGAACTGACCAAAAGGTGGATGCAGTACCAGAAGCCGATAGATGAGAGAGGAATCATCAACCCACACGATCCAGCCATCAACTTTGACGACCCCGAGACGTACCGAGAGACTTCAATCACTATAACCAACAGAGTGCAGATGGGGCCGAATAGCGTCTGGCACGTTGAGGTGCAGTGGTGTTGCTACAACATTATCGAGGTGACTTGGGAACGCGAGTCGATTACCTGCCATTTTTGTCCACATTTGTTTGTTTAGGTGTTAGCATGATAGGCTTGTACTTTTTCTTTTGACTTGAAAGTTGTATGTGTGCTGTGTAAACTTGACGAACTTGTATTGACTATGAGTTAAAATGAAATACAGACCTTTGATGTTAAAATTTCCATAAGTAATTCTATAATTGTTAACTTAACTCTACAAAATTCTAATCCATAATTAAGAGCTGAAATAATTTCCAGGATCGTAACACTAATTTTCTTTTATTCTAAAATGGCGGGTAAAAGACCTAATCACCGACAAGCATACGAGCCCACCAATGATGAGGCACCGGAACTAGCTCAAGTGCTACGAGAACTGGCCGCCAGCATCAATCACCCGCACATACGTGACCGAGCTTGGTTTTTATCAGAGTTAGGGAGGTAGCGAGCCCCGACATTTCGAGGGGGAGTAGAGCTGAGGGAGGCAGAGGAATGGTTGAGAGCAGTCAAGAAGCTGTGTAACTCAATGGGAGTTCAGGATGAAATCGACCGAGTGGCCTTAGCTGCCCATCTGCTAGAAGGAGAAGCCGATCATTTGTGGACTTTGATCACCAATACCCTAGAGGTAGCGACTCTAACGTGGGAGCAATTCGAAAGTCTATTTTTGGAGAAATATTTCCCAGCCCCTTTTCGTCAAGTGCAAAATCGAGAATTTTTAGAGCTCAACCAAGGGATAATGACGGTGACACAGTATGTAAACCGTTTCGAGGAGTTAAGCCGCTTTTCCACGATTATTATACCAGACAAAAAATCTAAGGCACGAAAGATCGAATGGGGCTTGGAGCCGTCTATCCGAGCAAGGGTGATTTTCTTGCAACTTCTTACCTACACCCAAGTAGTACACGTAGCCCTGCTAGCTGAGACGGATCAAGCTAACTCTAGGAAGATGTGGAACCAGAAGAAAGGAAGTACCAACTCCAGTGGACCGGTGAGGAATAAGCAGGCATTTATCCCCAAGAAATCGTATTACCAAGAGTACCAACATGGACGACCGAGAAAACCCACCGTGACATCAGTAAGGTGCTTCGAGTGCTGCCAATCGGGACACAGGAGGTATGAGTGCCCACACCTCACACAAAGGGAAGACCACCACTCAATAAGAATCAGAGACCGCAAGGAAACTTGGGTAATGGACAGAAGGCTAAAAATTTCAGGAACAACAATGGGAATCGACCAATGGGAGGCTGCATCTTTGCACTACAGGAAGAAGAACTGGAGAACACCCAAGTCATACAAGGTATGTTCGTATTATTCAACACCTTGGTGAAAGTACTATTTGATTCTGGAGCATCCCATTCTTTAATATCTCTAGATTGTGTGAAGTCCCTACTCTTAGAACCTAAGGTATTAGAACAAACCCTAAGTGTTGTCACACCCTTAGGAAATCAAACCCGAGTAGACTCTGTCTGTAAGGCCTGTACGTTACGAATAACCAGTACCCTTATGACCTGCGACCTACGAGTCATGGATTTCAATGGCTACGATGTAATCCTTGGAATGGACTGGTTATCGGGACACCATGCTCTCATCGATTGCCGACAAAGGAAGATACGGGCGCAAGCGAAAGACGGCACCACTGTGCGGATCCAAGGAGAACAACGCGAGATTTTGACCCCGAGTAATGCAAAGGACAACAAATCGAGTAATTTTGTAGCAAGATTAACGTGTTTACTTGCAAGTACGAACGTCTCACCAACCCCCGAGTTACCCCTTGTAGTGTGCAAATACAAGGACGTATTCCCGGAAGAACTCCCTGGACTACCACCGCATCGTGAGATCGAGTTCACCATAGAACTTCAGCCTGGAACCGCACAAATTTCGATAACAGCCCACTGCATGGCACCCATAAAACTGAAAGAATTGAAGATCCAGCTCCAAGAACTGCTCGGTAAAGGTTTTATTCGTTCTAGTACGTCACCATGGGGAGCCCCAGCACTATTCTCCAAGAAGAAGGATGGAACCCTACGTCTCTATATCGACTACCGTCTGCTGAACAAGGTAACAATCAAGAATCGATACCCCCTACCTCGTATCGATGAACTCTTTGACCAATTGTGAGGATCAGCTTGTTTCTCAAAGATCGACCTTCGATCCGGATATCATTAGCTTCGAGTCAAGGAAGAGGATATACCAAAGACAGCCTTTAAAACCCAATACGAACATTATGAATTCGTAGTCATGCCCTTTGGTTTGACAAATGCCCCAGGAGTTTTCATGAGTTTGATGAATAAACTCTTTCAGCCCTATCTCGACCAGTTTGTAGTAGTCTTCATAGATGACATCCTTGTATACTCTCGATCTGAAGAATATCATGAGCAACACCTAAGAATTGTCTTGCAGAAGTTAGGAGAGTCACAACTCTTTGCTAAGGCAAGCAAGTGTGAGTTCTGGTTGCACGAAGTGAAATTTCTAGGGCACGTAGTGTCTAAGGAAGGAATAGCTATGGACCATGCAAAGATAAAAGCTATTTTGGAATGGAAGCCACCTCGGAATGTTTTCGAAGTTCATAGTTTCCTTGGATTAGCAGGATATTACCGGAGATTTATCCAAGATTTCTCTAGGTTGGCACGCCCAATGACCAGGTTAACGCAGAAATAAGCGAAGTTTGAGTGGAATGATAAGTGTGAGGCAGCATTCCAAGAGCTCAAGAAGAGGTTGACTAATGCCCCGATCCTTATCATACCCGAACGAGAGGTTGGATATACGGTGTATTGCGATACATCAAAGGATGGCATAGGATGTGTGCTAATGCAAAACGACAAGGTGGTAGCTTACGGGTCAAGACAATTGAAACCACATGAGCAGAATTACCCTACCCACGACCTGGAACTTGCAGCAGTAGTGTTCCCACTAAAGTTATGGAGACATTACCTCTATGGAGAACAATTTGAGCCTTTTATCGATCACAAAAGTCTGAAGTACATGTTCAGCCAAAAGGATCTTAATATGAGGCAGCGTCGCTGGATAGAATATTTAGAGGATTACCAGTTTACATTAGCCTATCGCCCAGGCAAGGTTAACGTGGTGGCCGACGCCCTTAGCCGAAAAATGAGGAGCACGATGGCTGGTATGGCCTCAAGGGAATGGAAGATGATGAGAACGCTCAATGAATTTCAATTTCAACCAATAGAGTCAGAGGACGGAAGTTATTTTTGTTTAATGGTGGCGACAAAAAATCTCCGTCAACGAATCGTGGAAGCCCAAAAGTACGATCAGGAATTTGAATTTATTCGAAGGCATCTGATTACAGAAGAATCAAAGCCAAGATGAGTAGTCAACAAGCATGGATAGTTGACCTACCAAGGATGACTTTTCGTACCTAATGTTGAGAATCTGAGAAGAGATATCCCGAGGGAGCATCACCAGTCACTTTTTGCTGTCGACCCCGAAGAGACAAAGATGTACCATGATTTGAAGAGGCAGTGTTGGTGGAATGGCATAAAGAAAAATGTAGCAAGTTTTGTGGCCAAATGCCTTACTTGTCAACAAGTTAAAGCTGAGCACCAAAGACCAGGAGAAACTCTCCAACCTCTAGAGATACCTCAGTGGAAGTGGGAGCACGCTACCATGGATTATGTCTCTGGATTACCAAGATCGCCAGCAGGACATGACTCCATTTGGGTAATCGTAGATCGCCTCACCAAATCAGCACACTTCCTACCAGTTTGAACTACCGAGAAGCTGGAAACCCTAAGTCAGAAGTGCATTCGAGAAATCGTACGTCATCATGAAATTTCGCTATCCATCGTGTCAGATCGAGATCCATGTTTTACCTCACGATTCTGGCAGAGTTTGCAAACCGCCTTAGGAATGGAACTTTGCTTCAGCACCGCCTTTCACCCGCAGACTGATGGATAATCTGAACGTACAATTCAGACACTGGAAGATATGCTTTGAGCCTGTGTCATGGACTTCAAGGGACACTGGGAGAAACACTTATCGTTGGTCGAGTTTTCTTATAACAACAGCTATCAATCTAGCATTGGCATGCCACCATATGAAGCCCTCTACGGAAGACCGTGCCGTTCGCCAGTTTGTTGGACTGAAGCAGGAGAAAATGCACTTCTTGGACCGGACTTAGTGCAAGAGACTACCAAGAAGATTAGATTCATTCCGCAACGGATAGCCACCGCACAGAGCCAACAAAAGAGCTATGTAGATCAACGATGAAGGCCGCTACGATTTGAAGTAGGAAACCATGTATTCCTGAAGATTCAACCACGAAGAGGGGTGATACGCTTCAGCCAAAAATGGAAGCTAACTCCAAGATATAATGGACCGTTCGAGATTCTGTCTAGGCTTGGGGAGATGGAATATCGTCTAGCCTTACCGCCTCAACTCACCAACGTTCATAACGTATTCCATGTATTAATGTTGAGGAAGTATGAACCTGACCCTACCCACGTTCTGGATTGGAAGGAACTACATGTTGATGAGGATATCACGTTTGAAGAGCAACAAGTAAGGATTATCGATCAACGAGAAAAGATTCTTCGAGGCAAGACCATTCCGCTCGTCTGAGTTCTTTGGAAGCACAATGGGATTGAAGAGTTCACATGGGAGCCGGAGGAAGCTATGAGGACAAGTCATCCCCAATTGTTCGTAGATTAAGGAACGATATGAATTTCGAGGACAAAATTTGTTTTAGGGGGGTAGATTGTAATAACTCGGCTCAAACCCTAGTATTAGCAACGGATATATAATAAGAACCTAAGTTGCTACATGAACAAGGAGCAAACCCTAAGTAACCCGAAACCCTAATTTGACCCGAAAACCCTGAAAGAAACCAAATACTCAGAGGCACGGCCCTAGCACTCAAGAAAGTCTCAGAATAGCTTAAATTAACTAAATAACATAAAATATTATATTAAAAATCAAAAATTTTCATAACCAAGATAAAATAACCATTTTGTCCATAATACAGTAAAAAGTTTAAAAAATCCAAAATTTGACGCATGGACACCCAAAATTAGATATTTATATATAATTAATTAATAAAATATAAAATAACAATAAAAATGACCAAAATGCCCTTGCATGGCTGGCCACCTAGGAGAATGTGCCCAAAAAGCTACTTTTTGCCTTTTTAAGCTTAAAAATGAGAAAAAGATGAATAAATTAAGCATTATTATGACTCAATACTTTATATACAAGTAATATATATAATAATATAATAATATAACTCAACAAAAGCAAACAAATAATTATTTAAAATCTCTACACAATTAATAAGTTAAAAAGCTAATTCTAGTCAAACTAACTTAATTTAATTTAAAATCGTACACTTATTTATTTAATTGCTATCAAAATTATGATAAATCATGGGAAGACTAAATTAATTATAAATATATTAATATAATAGATTTTAGTAGGTTTAGGTACATAAAATTAATATTTTATTCATTTAAATACACAAAAATGCACCAAAATACATTTTAAAACCTAAATAAATTACAAAATCAGTTTTTATCTACCCCAAAATCTGAATTTGTAAGTTTGGAAGAAATACCACCTCCCATGCAACCAATGAAAGCTTAAGAAAATTCAAAATTTAAATAAACACCATAATTACACCCATTTGCATTTTCTCTCTAAAAAAAAGACCTTAGTCTTGTCTCTCCCTCATGAATTTCGGCTGAGATGTGAGAGTGAGAGGCTCCAAAAAATTTTAAGTGTTCTAAGAGAGAAGAAGGAGAGGAGAAGAAAGAAGGAAAGAAGAGAAGAAAGGGAACGCTCAAAGAAAGTGCTATAAAGTTAAGTCCATATCTCCTTCACCCATTTGAGCTTCAAATAAGGTAAGAAACTCTCTTAAACATTCTAGTATTCTCTCCAGGATAACTCTCAATCCATCTCTATAATAAACTCTAACAACATAAAACAAGAAATGAGTCAAAAAGGCATCATAGGAGAGATTTAGGGACTGTTCATGTATGAGTAAACCTTGTATGTATTTGCATGTGTTTATTTTTGAGTTTTATGGCCTAAACATATTCTGGGGTTTTGATTTGTGTAATTTTATAATATGCATGCAAAGAAAATAGGTCACAAATGTACACAACATAAGCTAAGCAAGCAAGACCCTAAGTAGCCTGATTTTCTGAACTTATTCATTTTCTGCCACCAAATTTAAATAATCAAACTAAATGTAGAAAAATGATATTAAATTTATTTTTGTGTCTAGATCTATATTTTTGAGTTATCTTTCATAAAAAATTAATTTGAAGTGATTTCGTTGGGTAGAACTCTAGATATCTCATTTTTTCCAAAGAGTGTCAGATCTTGACCACCTTGAGTTGTAGACGTAAAAACCATAAGATACAATGCGAACCGAGCTTAGGTAAAAACATAAAACTTGTAGAGGATACATTTATCATTCCGTCTACCTAAAATGAGCCAAAAATATGAAGTCTTGATAGGTCAAAACACTTCCGAAAGTCACTGTTAAGGTTCAGTGACTGACAGACCTCTCTGTCACACCTTTTTGTGAGACTTAAAACCTAATTTTTTTGAAGCCAAATACAAATGTGGTGAATATGAACTTTTTAGCTAACTTATTAAACTAGTTACTGAGCAAACATCAGCTCATAATACCCTCGGATAATATCCCAAAGGTTTTAAACATTCTCTATTAAAAATACACTATGCATACCCTTTTTAGGCTGACTGAACCCATTTTATAAATTGGTCAAAATCTCAAGCGTTTTCCAAAAAACTTGCCCTAACTCGAAATATGAAGTTTGCAGGGACACCGAAAACTAGAACCTCACCAAATATCAGAGCCATAGCCCTTTAATTGATGCTCCAAAACAGTGGCCAACAGTAGATTAATTCATATGCATTTCTCTGTAAATTGCTGAACCGTTTTTACTTAAATAAAATAAATGACCTTTCTACTTTATGAACATACCTTAGTGATAAAAAAATAGTTATAGGAAATATTTTATCTAATTGGTGTTAAAATTTCATAAATTAAATCAATGCCTAAGTATTTCAAAATGCTATCGCAACCTTAAAACTAGCAATTAAAACTTGTACCTAAAATTTGCTGACTGTTTGAATGATGTTACTTATGAGAGTTGAGTGTGTAAACTTTATATGAACTTTGTAACTATTAGTGTATGAAAATGATGCTTTTAATAAAATGAACTCATACCGATGAATTCGATTCTATGTCGCTTAAATTATGGTTATGCTTCGCATGATTGTACTTAATGCTTTAGCAAGTTGTACCATGTGCCAAGTCATGTTTACGTACTATGTAACGATTAATTGTACACGAGAGGCATATTGCACGTCATGGGCATTTCTCCATTTCATCTTGGGTTATCAGAGTCCCCTTCATATCTTTTGATTTGGTTGGGTGACATGGAAATCAATTATTCAGTGGTTGTGGATCTAGGGCGTCCCTGGTTGCCAGATGTGATATTGAATTAGAGGTTTTTATTATAAAAGGGAGATTTAGGCACCATGGGATTATCACTAGTTTTAATTAGACTTTGGATTGACACTTAACGAGCATCCTAATGCTTAAGGTGGGGATTGTCGGCCCGGATAAGGATGGATAAAACTGGTTGGCTCACCCCCACGCCATTTCCATTGAGTAAAATAGCTGTGGCATGACGCCCAGTGACGCATTTACTATTCGCAACGAGGTTAGGATAGGTTAAAGTGGTCAATATACCATCAAGTGTACTCTATAATTTTCGGCGTGGAATTCATGATACTTTTCTAAAAGTGCATGGGATTGGGCATCTGCATTGCATTCATTTGCATCACACACTTATTCTTTTGTTCTTATATATGTTCATCCTATTGAAAATGATAAATAGCCTGTAATTTCACATTGGGTGCTATATGATATGTACTGTGGAATATCTTGTCGCGAGTTTGTTAGACGGTTTAGGGAATTTGCATATGGGGTCCAGCACATGGCATTTATGCCACAGGTGACGAAGAGAGACCCTTTGAGGAAGGCAGATTCATTGAAGGGGAAGAATTAGTAGAAGAGGGAGAGTGACAGGAGCAGGTCGACCCCAATGACGCAGTTTGAAAACGTAGGACGTCTCTTTTTTATCTTTTTGTTCAAGTTTTCTACGGACATGATGTAACTTTTGTTAAATTTTCTGGATGACTGTACTTATTAAGTATTTTAAACAATCTCTGAACCATTAATGATGTAATAGTTATTTTATGTATTTATGAACATTCGGATAGAATATGTCCCTTATTTATAATTACATATGTCCCGACATACCTGGGAAACGGGGTGTCACAATGTTGACAGCATTTTATGTCGTAATATTGAGGAAAGATTGCCTCACGATTCGAAGAGGTGCTAAAAGGTTCTCGTGCATTATCTTAGTTCTTCGTGAAAACGCTAAAGCCTAATGACGTAATATCCGAATGATCGTCGTCACTCACAGACCTACGGGAAAAGGTTTTGAAGGTTAATGAGCAAGGGCATGCGTGGGGTTCAATAAGGATAGTTTTAAGGAAAGCATTCATTCAGGGTGAATGGGTAAGCATTTAGCTGAGAATTTTCAAATGGTATAAGCACGAGACATAACTGGGGTTAGAGTAGCTTAGGGTATAACACAGATGGTTCAAGGAAACGTTGGATTAAGGCAGGGGTCATAGTTAAAGTAATCACCGCTGACCTAGGTTGAGAAGTTGATTGAAGCTTAGATGCATTAGAGAGAAGAGATCAGTAACTAATGAATATTACAAAGAGAATGTTTTCAGGACCAATCTGTTCAATATCTGATCTTGACAAAGATATGTTTAAGCAATGGGTAGTCAAACTAGATATTTGCTCTGAAGTTACGTCAGCCTAATGTACTTCAATTCAAACATCCAAGCCAACTCTCCATGTTGGGATTTTAAGAGTCTACAAAATAGCTTCAGTCGGATGTAGTATTAAAGTCAGGGGAAGATGAATGGTGGTAGAGGATCTTGGAAATATTGAATGTTTGGGACTAAAGAAATGACATTGAGTTCTACAATTAAAGAGTTAGTTCAAGGATGATAGCTTACATTGAAGGATAATCAAATGTGAATACTAGTCGTCATCTAGGCATGTGTAAAATCTAGTATTCAAATTACGGGAGAAAAATAAAAATAATTAGTCGATACTCTTAAAATATAATTCTTGATAAAACCTTATAAATAAGAATTTAATGAAGAAATTTTAATAAAATTTGTTAAAATTTAATACACGTAAAAATTTAAATCTTATCTTTAGAAACATATTATTAAAATTCTAACGACGCGAAAATTTCCGAATCGACATTGAAAGTTTATATTAAATTTTGTGAATTTTTCTGAATATAAAACTTTATATTAAAATTTTTAAATTGATGCAAAAATAAAAAATATATATATAACACCAAAAGTTGCCACGTGTTGCCACGCGTTGAGAACAAATTTGCCGTGAGACATGATTCAGCATCAACAGTAATATAAATAGTTGTCGCCAAGACCTGCATATATAAACACACATTATATACATAGCATATACATATATACGTACACACAGGCCACATAAATATAAAACACACATAGTGAAACCGCGCAAACCCGTCGCCACCACCGCACAACGCCAGCCACACGCCGCCGATGCCGCCGGAGCCCACCTCCATCGTCGCCGATCCTCCGCTGCCGTTGCCAACTCCGGCTACCCTCTCTCTCACTCTCGGTATTCCCATTTCTCTCCTTCATTCCTTCACAATCACCACTGTCGCCACCACCCATAACCTCCAGGACCCCCGCCGACAACCCTGAACCATTTAAACCACTATGAAACAGTCATGGTTGCCATCACCTTTAAATAAATTTTATTTTCATAATCTGTGTACAGATGATCATCACTGTATATGATATTATTTTTCGATCAATAATGTTCACTACTCTTTCGAAGGCTTAACGTCGCTAGTGAACGATTTTGATCGTTGAAATCCTTTTCCGGTGAACTTGAACCCGAATAAAATAGTTACTGTCACTTTTATTTAATTACTGTTATTTTTGTTATTTGTAAGAACATGATTATCACCATTCATATTATCATCAACGTTCATTACCTATTGACAATCTAACGCCGCTAATAAACGGTTTTGATTGCTGATAAATTACTTCGGTTAATTCAAAATGTAGAATTATTCTTTATAAAAAAAAGAAGAAACGAAGAGGGAGAAGAAGAAGAAGCTGTTGTCGAATTTCTATATATAATATAATTTTAGTAATTAAAATAATAATAATAGTTAAATAATTAGTTTAAATAAGATAATTAGATTTTATACAAAATTTAATATAAAAAGATTTTCTTAAATAAATTAAATTATTAAATTATAAAGTTAAATATTTTATGTAAGAAAAATAATCTTAATATATAAATTAAAAGATAATATTTTAAATAAGCTTAATATTCCATTTGATTCTAATAAAAGGGTAAATATACTAAACGTAAGGTAAATGAAATAAAAACAAAATCATAAGATTTAAAGAAATAATAATAAAATAATAATTAAAGTTTATTTTCTTGTGTAGATCAAATAGGGCATGAGTAAGGCACAGGTTTAACCTGTATAATTAAGGTGAGTCGTTTGATATCTGAATTAATTTTTTATTTCCTATTAATATTCGGTATGAAATATTGGAATTGATGAATTGATTATGGAATTGACGGAATTTTGGGAATGTTTGTCGGAACAGCGTCCTGGTCGCTGGAGGACGTTAAACGTACCAGCAAGGTGATGTAATAAGGGTGGAGCCATGGCCAAATGGCTAAGAAATGATCATGTCCAATATATGTTATTGTAGGGTCGCTCCCTACTAAATGCTGGTCGACTGTTAGAACTCATTTGCAAATAGTAAAATTGTTAGTAATTCAGATTTCTATGATTTCACACTAACTTTTTGCTAATGGACGTTGCTTCTTAACATTTCAGGTCACGCGTAGTAAAGTTGAAGTTGCCGAAAGTCACCATATTTTGCTTGTACATGTTTTGTAAAATGTTCTATGGAAGGCTTTGTAAACAAACTATGTGTGTGTACATACATAGAAGCTCTGGGAATTATTTGATAAATATAAATTGTTCTTTTAATAGAAATAAATGAATGTCTATTTTGTTTATAATCAATAAAAGTTATGTTTGAATTAAAATGTGAAAGTAAAAGAAAGAGACCTTGGGTGGGTTTCACTCACTAGCCTATCACAGACGCCATTTATAAAAATGGGTCGTGACATAAGTGGTATCAGAGCGAAGTTTAAATTTTTTTTAAAAATCCCAGAGCTTAGGATGCATTGTATCATTTCATGACATTTCATGCACTATAGTAATATGCATATAGTAGATTCAATTAATAATAAAATATTTTTTATGTATTATAGAATGGAACCTGTTGAGAGCTAAGATGCATACGGAGGTTACCAGTTGGTTCCAGCACATAACATTTGAACCAGAGAGCCTTTAAGAGCTGAACCTTTAAATCCCGAAGCATATACTTACTTTTCCGAAGGTGGAGCAGATCGATATACCTACCAAGAAATTGTTAAAGTAGAAGATGAAAAACCATTTTACACTAGTCCTATGAAGAGGGTTGTAGTACAATATCGTCTCAGAACTAAAATGGGAATGCTAGGAAGATCCCTAGTTAATATGGATAACGATCAACATTATCAAGCTTCAGTAGATAGAGCTGCAGCCCAGGGACATGGAAATAGATGGCCTCCCCCAGAATTTGCACCCAACCCCGTGAACCTTCCGATGGTTGCTCCTGAATCCTCATCACCTTCACATCAGTTAGGTTATGCGCGAAATTCTATCCTCATAAGTTTCGATGCAGACGAAGACCCTAATGAGTCTAATCACTGGGGTAGCGGCTCAGAATCAATGGTGAATGGGCCTAGCAATGATTAGACTAGAGTTCAAAATGGGAAAACATATAAAGCAAATTAAGGGTTGTAAAATAGTACGATGTTTTGGAATGTAAATAGTTTTAAGTATGATGTAAATAGTACTCTACTTTTGATCATATGTACATAAACTTGACCTTGTAAAAAGTTTTGGATATAAATAAAAGTTGTTTTGTTATATTTCTCTGTCATTTCTAATTGCTGTCATATAATGTTTGTTGTGTAGATCTAATAATAGAATAATTTTGTTATAATATAGATTCGTAATCATGGTGAAAACTCAGAAGACAACGTGTGACGAAAATTTAGATGAATTCATGACGAGAGTCAACGATCAGATGGAAAAAATGCGAAGAATGATCTATGGATTAGAACAAAATCAACCTCAAAACGTGAATCCTCAAAACCCGATCCCTAATGATCCACCTGTAAATGCACCGGGAAATCCTAACGTAGATAAGCCTTACAACCAGTTCGAGGGGTCAAATATTAGAGAATTCTTAAAGATGAAGCCGCCATCTTATCAAGGAGGTCTACATCCTGTAAAGGCTACTGAGTGGCTAGCTGCTATGGAAAATATTTTTGAAGTAGTACCATCTTCAGAAACTCAAAAAGTGAACTTCGCAACGTATCAGTTGGAAGGAGAAGCCCGACGATGGTGGAACCTGAAGAGACAAAGTGAACCTGGTATGGAATGGGAACGATTCTTGATTTGTTTTCGGGAGAAGTATTTTCCCCAATCAATACGAGATGCAAAATGCACTAAATTTCAACAACTACAGCAAAAAGGAGGAATGGCCGTCTCTAAATATGAAGCGGAATTTACAAATCTGACAGAGTATGCTCCACATATGATCCACACGAAACATATGAAGGCACGAAAGGTTAAGGATGGATTAAGGACTGAAATACGAAAGATGATTAGGCCTTTGCGGTTGCCGAGTTATACAGATGTAGATAGAGCGATGCTGGTGGAACAGGAAGTTAATGAAAGTAAGAAGTTCTTCAAATATCAAAAATGACCAGCAATAGAAACGGGAAGTCTAAGAAGGGGGAATAAGAAAAAGCAAAATTTTGGAGTGGCACCAAAAAGGGATCATAGACCTATTTATACGACTCGTGGGAAAGAGCATTTCAGAGCTTGTTGGCAAGTGACAAATAGATGTTTCAATTGTGGTGCAGTGGGACATATTCAGAGGAATTGTCCAAGACTTTTAGCAAATAATGCTAAGAATGGAAATTCGACCCAGACTCTAGGAATGGGAGGAGTAAGGAGACCACCCGGAATACAATGGAATAGTAATAATCACAGGCAAGTTCGAATGTTAGCACTGGTTCTTGGTGATCCTCAAAACACGAATGAAGTTGTTGCAGGTAACTTATTCATTTGTTCCTTACTTGCTTATGTATTATTTGATTCTGGTTCCACTCAATCTTTCATATCTTCTGAGTTTGCAAAAAAATTGCCAAAAACTCTGGAACCCTTAGGGTATGAATTACTAGTATCCCAACCTTTAAGCCGAGGAGTAGTTTTCTCAGTGGTGTATAAGGATTGTGAAGTAATTCTTAACGATATGAAGTTGTCAGTTAATCTAATTCCTAATAGGATGGGACGTTTTGACGCTATCCTGGGTATGGACTGGCTTGCATCTCACCAAGCTAATATAAATTGTGCTACCAACTGTGTTAATTTTTATAAACCACCAATAAGCATCGATCCGAATCTAAACTATGAAGAACGGCCGGTACGCATATTGGATCGCCTAGAAAGGAGACTACGTAATAAAGCTATATCTTTTGTTAAAGTATGGTGGGGAAATCATTCAAAGGGAGAAGCAACGTGAGAAAAAGAAGATGATATGAAGACTAGGTATCCCGAACTTTTTGAGTAAGGTACGCTTTTTTGCTCAACCCGACTTGTGTTAAGTTTGGAGGACCAAACTTCTTAAAGAGGGAAGAATGTAAAATTCAGTA
Organism: Heliamphora exappendiculata; assembly: GCA_034768845.1. Classification (NCBI taxonomy): domain Eukaryota; kingdom Viridiplantae; phylum Streptophyta; class Magnoliopsida; order Ericales; family Sarraceniaceae; genus Heliamphora; species Heliamphora exappendiculata. Next base: position 20,063 of record JAOTRH010070153.1, on the reverse strand, counting down.
TTCAAATTACGGGAGAAAAATAAAAATAATTAGTCGATACTCTTAAAATATAATTCTTGATAAAACCTTATAAATAAGAATTTAATCAAAAAAATTTAATAAAATTTGTTAAAATTTGATACACGTAAAAATTTAAATCTTATATTTAGAAACATATTATTAAAATTCTAATGACGCGAAAATTTTTGAATCGACATTAAAAGTTTATATTAAATTTTGTGAATTTTTATGAAGATAAAATTTTACATTAAAAATTTTAAACTGCTACAAAAATAAAATATATATATATAAAAACACAAAAAGTTGCCACGTGTTGCCACGCATTGAGAACAAATTTTCCGTGAGACATGATTCAGCATCAACCATAATATAAATAGTTGCCGCCAAGACCTGCACATATAAACACACATTATATACATAGCATGTACATATATACATACACACATGACACATATATATAAAACACACATAGTGAAACCACGCAAACCCATCCCCACCACCGCACAACGCCATCCACATGCCGCCGATGCCGCCGGAGCCCACCACCACCGCCGCCTCTGACGTCCGTACCGCCGACGCCGATCCTCTGCCGCCGTTGCCAACTCCGGCCACCCTCTCTCTCACTCTCGGTAATATATATATATATATATATATATATATATATATATCCCATTTCTCTCCTTTATCCATCACAGTCACCACAGACCACCACAATCACCACTGGCGCCGCCACCCATAACCACCAGGACCCCTGCCGACCACCCTGAACCATTTAAACCACCATGAAACAGTCATGGTTGCCATCACCTTTAAATAAACTCTATTTTCATATTCTGTGTACAGATGATCATCACTGTGCATGATATTATTTTCTGATTAATAACGTTCACTTCTCTTTCGACGGCTTAACGCCGCTAGTGAGCGGTTTTGATCGTTAAAATTCTTTTCCGGTGAACTTGAACCCGAATAAAACATTTACTGTCATTTTTATTTAATTATTGTTATTTTTGTTATCTGTAAGAATATGAATATCATCATTCATATTATCATCAACGTTCATTACCTTATTGACAACCTAACTCTGCTAATAAATGGTTTTGATCGCTGATAAATTACTCTGGTGAATTCAAAATGTAGAATTATTCTTTATAAAAAAAAAAGAAGAAGAAACAAAGAAGAAGCTGTTGTCGAATTTGTGTATATAATATAATTTTAGTAATAATAATAATAATAATAATAATAATAATAGTTAAATAATTAGTTTAAATAAGATAATTAGATTTTATACAAAATTTAATATAAAAAGATTTTCTTAAATAAATTAAATTATTAAATTATAAAGTTAAATATTTTATGTAAGAAAAATAATCTTAATATATAAATTAAAAGATAATATTTTAAATAAGCTTAATATTCCATTTGATTCTAATAAAAGGGTAAATATACTAAACGTAAGTTAAATGAAATAAAAACAAAATCAAAAAATTTAAAGAAAGATTAATAAAACAATAATTAAAGTTTATTTTCTTGTGTAGATCAAATAGGGCACGCGTAAGGCACATGTTAACCTGCATAATTAAGGTGAGTTATCTGATATCTGAATTAATTTTATGTTTCCTATTAATATTCAGTATGAAATATTGGAATTGACGGATTGATTATGGAATTGACAAAATTATGGGAATGTTTATCGGAACGACGTCCTGGCCGCTGGGCGACGTTAAACGTACCAGCGAGGTGATGTAATAAGAGTGGAGCCATGGCGAGATGGCTAAGGAATGATTATGTCCAATATAAGTTATTGTAGGATCGCTCCCTACTAAATGTTGGTTGACTGTTAGAACTCATTCCCATATAATGAAATTGTTAGTAATTTAGATATCTATGATTTCATACTAGCTTTGCTAACGGACGTTGCATCTTAACATTTCAGGTCGCGCGTAGTAAAGTTGAAGTTGCCAGAAGTCACCATATTTTGCTTATACATGTTTTGTAAAATGTTCTATGGAAGGCTTTGTAAACAAACTATGTGTGTGTACATATGTAGCAGCTCTGGGAGTTGTTTGATAAATATAAATTGTTCTTTTAATAGAAATAAATGAATGTCTATTTTGTTTATAATCAAAAAAAGTTATGTTTGAATTAAAATGTGAAAGTAAAAAAAAGAGGTCTCACGTGGGTTTGACTCACTAACCGATCACGGGCGCCATTTATAAAAATGGGTCGTGACAGCATGGCTCAACAATAAAAACTCAAAGATAAGAGTATTTCCTAGGATGAAATTCCCGATAGCCTTACCAACAAGACTTGGGTGTAAAAGGATGACCTATGAATGTTACTGGACAGTATTACTGAGGGCCGGCGTTATTAGAAGGATAGATAAGTAAGGAATTTTAACTGGGTATAAAAGTTGGTACAAGGGTTTGGGAAAAAAACTCATAAGGGTGAAGTTGCGGGGTTTTAACGGTGGTTTTCACAAAACTTAGGCTACTCCGAGTACTCTATCATCTAGAGGTTAGTCAACTTGTCTGTGGTTTGATCATCTATCAGCTATCTTAAGAGAGTGTTGAGATTCGGAGGTTGTTTCCATTCTTAATTGTTTTCATGTTTTGGGATCTTGTGGAATTTAGTTTAAGATTGTGAGATGGCTTACAAAGAATTTAATAACAAACATTTGCATTTCATTTGAACATACAACCGGTATAAGGTTTTCAAAGTTCATAGGACTCACGTATAATAACCAACGAAGGAAAGATACAACACCTAACATGCTAAGGTCTAGACAAATAGATGTGGATAAAAGTAGCGAATAACTGAGTCATGCTCTCACGTCGCCTTGTAGATACCGTAGCAACGTTACTGCACTTCCACGTGCTAAAAGTCCTCTGACCCCATGCCAGTCCTGTTGATTATGGCTACTGATATCTCCAGGTATGTTTTTGAATTGTTAAAGTCGATTACCGGGTTGCATAGGTTGATGATTCCTCTCTTGTGTCTGGGTTTCTGCGTCTACATCCACTTTGCATCCATCCTGTCCCCTAATAGCTCTTTGAATCCCGGTGGTACCTTCAAACGACAGGTGGTTTCATCACATCTCTCTAACACCCTTAGTGGTCCCATGTACCTTGGAAAAAACTCAGGCTTTTTCTATTTCCACGTTCTTTCGGAGAATATTCTTGCATACACTCGTTCCCCAACACGGTAGTCTTTGCGATAATCTCATCGGCTCCAGTATATTGCTGCGTCCGTTGCTTCGTCATCATGTGGTTGCGGTGGCGGTGCCTCTACTGGATCATAAAAGAAAGTGATAGTTCGCTCCTCGTTCTTGCCGTTGTCATCCTCAAGTCCCTCCCCATCCTCTACTTTAATGTCTACCTTGTCTCCTATGTCATCTGGTTCTTCATCTGCTCCTACTTCCTTGATATCTTCTTCTTCTTGAACTGGACACTCATCAGGAAACATCCATATTAACAAAAATATGTCTATCGGATCTTGCTCTTCAGTGGGTTCTTCCTCAAGGTTTGAGTCTTTTGGTTCTGGTGCTGCCCATGGTTCCCCAGCCGGCTCTGCGTTGGACGCCATCCTAAAGAAAGAAAGATAAAGAAAAATCTTAAGGTAAAAATTTTAAGTTGTTTAAATTTTAAGTGATAAATTAATAGTATAGACATTCTACAAAGTTTTTTACGCTATAGAATTCGTAATCTCCCATCTCCCAAGGCCTGAAAGTTCACTAAACCTAGGCTCTAATACAAACTCTGACGCCCCATCCTCCAGGTACGTCGGGACATACATGAGTATAGATAAGGAAAATATTTTAGCCATGCATTCATAGTTATGTACAAGAGGTACTACATTAATTAGAGTTCAGAACAGTTCAAGATACATAACGACTACGATTTCTCTAAAGGATTAAACAAAAATTTACACTACTCTCGTGGAAACTAAACAAAAAGAACAAAAAGTGGTGGTCTTTAATTTCTTCAATTTGCATTGCTGGGATCGGCTAGATCCTGCTACTCACTTTGTTCCTCGATAACTCCTCCTTCGGATACGACTTCCTCAAAAAGCTCTCATTCCCTACCTGTGGCACGAATACCATGAGCCAAAGCCCACAAGCAAATTCTCTAAAGTTTCTAGTAAACTCATAACAAAATATCCTACTATACATATCGTATAACACCTAATACAATTTTAGGCTAAGGAGACAGATAAATTTAAAATTTATGGCAGGGTGAGCATATATATAAGAACAATTATGCAAGTGCGTGATGCAAGTGAATGCGAAGAAAATACCCAACCCGACATACATTCATAACCATAACATGAATTCCACACTGGGAATTGCAGAGTAGACATTATGGGAATTTGATCACCAAGCTTATTCTTGCCTTGTTGCGAAAGGTAAACGCTCACCTTGGCTTCATACCTCAGCCCTTTTACTCAATGGCAATGGCGTGGGATAGCCAGTTACATCCTTATTCCAAATCCTCCATCCTTACTCCAAATCCTCTGGCCAACTTATATGCGCACAAAACCCACCTTAACGACAAGAATGCTCATTTGGCATCAACCTAAAGTCTAAATTATCAAAATTAAAAGGCTAGTGATGAACCCATGGTGCCTTACTCCTTTTCATAATAAACCCCTTTTTCATAATAACAACTTCCCAAATCAATTTCAAAATTGGCAACCAGGGACGCCCCAGATTCAAGATCACAAAAGCGTGATTTCCACAAAACCCAATCCACAATGGCAGGTACAAAAGGGACTCCGATAAATCAAGATGCAAGTATAGGAATGCTCATGATGTATAATATCCTTCTCGTGTATAATTGATTATAGCATAACATCTAAACATGGTATAACACAAGGTACAACTCACTAAGTATAGAGTACAAGTATATGAAGCACAAGCTATAATTTATGTGACATAGCTTTAACCTATCGACATGGTTTCTATTCATCAAATTATTGTTTTCATACACCAATCACTCATATAATTCATTTAAAGTCTCGTAACACCCCATCCTCCGGCCACGTCGAGACAAACATAAATATAAATAAAAGAATATTCTAGGCATTCATTCATCTTTACATACGTTAGTTATTACATCATAAAAGAGTTCTAAACCGTTCAAAAGTACATAACTATTACAATTTTACTAAGAAATTTCAAAAATTATACCAAGCGCGAGACAACTGAATATGAGAACAAAAGCAGAGGTCTCAAAACCTTAGAATGCATCAGTGGGATCCACGTGCTCTTGGAACTCACCATGTTCTTCAGACTCTTCTTCTCCTTCTGGGATGAGTTCCTCCAAGAGCTCCTTCTCACCTATGGCACAAATGCCATGAGCCAAGGCCCAGAAGCGAAACACTCCAACCTTCTAACTAATATCACGGCACAAAATTTTCCGCAACACATACCATATAACACCCGATACAATTTATAGTCAATGAGACAGACAAATTTATGATAGGATAGCAGACAAGTCAATAAACATGTGTGTATGAAATGCAGATGCCCAACCCAACATGCACCTAGATTATAATAGGAATTTCACACCGGCAATCACTAGAGTAGACTTGATGGGACTTTGATCACCAAACCTATCCTTGCCTCGTTGTGAATAGTAAATGCGTCGCGGGGCGTCATGCCATAGCTGTTTTACTCAATGACAACGGCGTGGGGGCGGGTCAACCAATTATCATCCACCTTTATCCGGGCCAATAATTCCTACCTTAAGAACCAGGATGCTCGTTTGGCATCAACCCAAAGTCTAAATTATCAAAACCAGAATGCTAGCTACGAACCCATGGTGCCCAATAATATTCATGACAAATCATTTCGAATACCAACCAAATTTGGAACACCGGGGACGTTACTCAGGGTGTACAACATGAAAGACAACTCAACATAACCCATCTCGATTATAAATCAACCAATCGAATTCTAAGTGGCACCTTTATGTTCCCGTACGATAGGTTCCCGTACATCAACGTTCCCGATCACTACGGCGTATAACGGCAGTTCGGCTCAATACGTGATATGGCTCAGGACGTAACACGGCCCAAAGTTAACATATCTAATACAATAATCCGAATGGCACCACTATGTTCCCATACGTTAGGTTCCCATACATCAGCGTTCCCGATCACTACGGCGTATAGCGACAGTTCAGCTTAAGACGTGATACGACACAGGACGTAACACGGCTCAGGACATACATGGCCCAAAGTTAACATATCCAATACAATAATTCAAATGGCATAATTATGTTCCCGTACATTAGGTTCCCGTACATCAGCGTTTCTGATCACTACGGCATATAACGGTAGTTTGGCTCAAAACGTGATACGACTCAGGACGTAACACGACTCAGGACATACATGGCCCAAAGTTATTCATACTCGACACAACAATCTGAATGGTACCATTACGTTCCCGTACGTTAGGTTCCTGTACATCAGCCTTCCCGATCACTACGGCGTATAGCGGCAGTTTGGCTCAAGACGTGATATGGCTCAGGACATAACACGGCTCATGACGCATATGGACCATTGTCAACACCCCCATCAACCAGGATTCACTGACTAAGATATAAAGGCCTTCCTTCCCACACATCAACCATATCAAGATACTACTTAAAAACATATGTCTCTAGTGCCACAATCATAATGCTCATGGTATAACAACTTATATTCTGAAGCACAACTAACAATGGCATGCATTGTAATCATCATATATTCACAAGTAAACACTAATCAACTAATCATGATATAAAACTTGGGTCTCACAGCAAAAGATACTCAAGTCACACAGCAACTTTTAAGGCCAAAAATTAAGTATTAAATTAAGAGCGCTGACAAGGTTTTGGGATATCTAAACATGGAATCAAGTTATAATTTTTATACACCATCTAGATAAAAATATTTTCTACAACTATCATATTTAACACCAAGGCCAAATCCTAAGGCAATTGGGTGAATAATTCATCTTAAGAAAAAATGGTTCAGCACTTTTCTTGAGATTTTACCAAAATTATGCTTATGTTGGTTTCGGTTTTGGGGTATCAGATCAAGTCCAAATGAGCCCATTTTTTTTGTAAGTTCTAGTTCAACAAGTCCCATACAAGTTTCATGTTTAGAGATAAGGGTAGTTGTTTGGAACAAGTTAGACATGTTGGCCATTTTAGAAAATAGGTTCTGTCTGCCGCCAAAACTCAGCAGAGCTGGTTTTGGACAGAGGGTTTGAAATTGTCTTGGGGGATCATCCTGAGGCTTTAAGGTCTGATGTTTGGGAAGAATATACTTCAATATGTTATCAACAATGTTCATGTAGACCACTTTTGAAATAGGTCTTTAAAAATAGGGGTTTTGGGCTACACAAAAACATGGGACATAAGTGTCCATTGAGGGCTGAAACTCAATAGAGAATTTCAAAGGGTTTTGACTTATCATAACTCAATATTTTGTGTTCATTTTTTGTAGGTATATATATAAATATGTTATCTACAACTTTCATCTTTTGACCAAATTTTAGATCTCACTTTAATCTAGAGTTTTCAAGTCGATAGTGTTGACTGATCAGAAAATGACACACTTTGGTAACATTGCAATATCTTGAGTTCTAGTTATGAACTTGAGTTGAAACCAACTTTGGATGAAAGATAACATAAAAAGATTAATTTGTACATAAAGAACATGGTTAGATCAATTTTTTACATTGAGTTATAGCGTTTCAAAGTTCAGGGCAGAAACATCTATGTTCTCAAAAATTAAGTCTCTTAGGGTTTAAGTCTTCTACTTATACCATGTCAAGTTTTTGTTGCATGATTATGTTTTAGACTTTAATATCGAGGCTCCAACATACTTAGAGGTCATAAAACTCAAAGATAATAACATCTCATATCATTCATAGACATAACATCCCCTAATTTCCAACTACGACGCCTTTTCGATTTGATTTAGGTTCTTAGTTCTTGGAGTGTTTAAAGAGATGTGTTTGGGAATATTTTGAGATATCTTAGACACAAGGTTTAGAGATTTTACTTACTTATTTGAGAGCTCAAATGATGATGGCATGGAAGGACTTAGCTTTAAAACAAAACACCTCTCCTTGGTTCCTTTTTCTTCTCCTCCTTTCTCTTTCTTTTTCTCCCTCAAACTTATAGAACACTTCAAGAATACTCAAATCTGGTTTCCTCTCTCATATGCACGAAATATGAAGGGGAGAGGGAGGGTGTTTGGCTTGGTTTATAGGGAAGGGCTAGGGAACATGGAGGGGACAAAAGATTAATTATAAGTACTTTTTTCTCCTTTTTTTCTTCCACTTCACATGGCTCATTTAATTTGGTTCAACTTTTGATGGAGAAAATCAGATATGGGGAAGGAAAATAAAGCTAGGGGCTGTTTGGGGGGCAAAAACCTGATCCCACATCAATCAAGGGGTTTTACATTGGTTTGCGTGCTCTTTTGTGCAAGAAAATGTATTAAAAATTAATTTAATGTATATTTTTTGTGTCTTTTCTTATTGAGACCTATTATTTTAGTATGTTTATGATAAATATAGTGTTCCCATGTAATATTATAATTTCCATAGCAATTGATTAAATAGATGTAGTCTTTTAAGTCAAATTAAGTTATTTTGACAATATGTTACTTTTTGACTTAATTTGTTGTGTATGAACTTCAATAATGATTTGTTAGATTTTGTTAACCTATAACACTATATTATTATGCAAATTACTTGTTCAACAAGTATTGGATCATCATAATGCTTAATTTAATACATTTCTCATCATTTTAAGCTAAAAAGAAAGCAAAATGTCACTTTTTGGCACTTTTCTCAAGGTGGTTGGCCACTAAGAGCTAATTTTGTCATTTTTGATGTTATTTTATCATTTTCTACTTATTTGTACTTAAATTCTTGATTTGGGATATCCATGTATCAAAATTTAGATTTTTAAGACTTTTGTTGTACTATAGACAAAATGGTCATTTTACCGTATTTATGAAAAATTTTTACTTTTAATTCATTATTTCATGATATTTACTTCATTTAGAATGTTAGGAGACTCTTCGGGTGCTTAGGTTTTGTTGCCTGAGTTTTGGACCTTTTTAGAGTTTTTGGGCCAAACTTAGGATTTTCGATTCGAGTTAGGGTATTGAACCTCGTTCGTGCTCTATAGTCTTGTGAACTATCCGTCACTAATACTAGGGTCCGAGCAGGGTCTTTACACGGGTCGTTATTAACCGAGTTATTACAACTAGGGTCTGTACCGGGTCGTTACAAGTCCATATCTTCATGTTCCACAATGTGACATGCTACTCATACACTGAGCCAAATTTGAGTAATTGTTATAGTGTCAAATTTAAAATTACAACATTATTTTGGAGCACCTAGACATGGAGTTAATTTTTAATTTTTTTACACCAATTAGATAAAAATATTTTCTACAACTTTCATGTTTAACACTGAGGACGGATTCTAAGACAAAAAGGTCATTTTTTTTAATTAAAAGAAAATCATTTAGCACTTTACAAAGAAAAGTGCAGAATTTGGGCTTCTGTTGGCCTCGATTTTGGGGCATCAATTCAAGGGCTATGGGTCCGCCCTTTGGGGATGTTTTATTTTAAGGTGTCTCCTACAAGTTTCGTGTTTTGTACTAAGGCTAATTGTTCGGAACAAGTTAATGATTTTGGCCATTTAGTAAAATGGGTTGAGTCAGCATAAAAAGGTTCCGTAGAACTGGTTTTCAACAGAGAATGAACAAGACCTTTGGGGGACCATCCGATGGTATTTTGGGTTGATTTTTGATGAGTATCTAGTTTAATATGTCAGCTACATTTCTAATGAAACCATTTTTGGATTTGGCCATTAGAAACTTAGGTATTTGGTCCCACACAAATATGTGACAGAGAGCTCTGTCAGTCAATAATTCACAATAGTGACTTTGGGAAAGGGTTTTAACGTATCAAGACTTCACATTGTTATCTCATTGTTGGTGGACAATAAGATAAGCATGTTATAAACATGCTTTATCTTTTGACATAAACTCGGTTCTCACTCTAACTTAGGGTTTTTTATGTCTGCATTACAGAGTGGTCAGAATCTGAAACTCTTTAGTAAAAATGGTGTATCTAGAGTTCTACCTAACAAAATCACTTAAAATCAATTTTGTATGAAATAGAACTTAAAAATATAGGTCTAGACATAAAAATCACATTTAGATCATTTTTCTACAATTAGTTATGGTAGTTTAAATTTCATGGCAGAAAGTTAATATGCCGAGAAAATCAGGTCATTTAAGATTTTGGTAACTTCACTCATTATATGTTTAATTTTCAATGTATTTTCTTTGCATGCATATAATGTATTCATACATACTAAAGCTTCAGAGCCTATATAAGCCAATTAAACTCAAAAACACTTACGTGCAAACACATATCACACTAGATCTCATATGAACAGCCCCTAATCTATTCACACGACGTCTTTTTTAGTGAAATCTTGTTTCTTATTCTTAGAGTTATTTATAGAGATGGATTGAGAGTTAGTTTATGAGAGAATGACAGAGGGTTTAAGAAATTTTCTTACTTGTTTGATGCTCTTAGATATGGAAGGGTGGATGGACTTAGCTTTATAGTACACTCCTTGGTCCTTCCTAACTTCTTCTTCTTTCTTCCTTTCTTCTTCTCTCCTTCTTCTCTTGGGAACACTCAGAGAATTTTTGGTTGCTCTCCCTCACTCTCTCTTGGCCGAAATATAGAGGAAGAATGGAGGTGGTCTTGGTTGCATTTTATAGCAAATAGTGTTAGTGGGTCTCATTTTTGGTTGCATGGGGTGGTATGTGGCTTTTGAGAACTATACATATCAGATATGGCAGCAAGGGTTTTGGCTGGGGCTGTTTGGGGAGCCTCAAAAGCTTAATTTGTATTAAATTATGGTTTAAATTGTGTTTTAGTACTATTTTGTGCAAGAAAACGCACAAAATATTAATTTTGGGTGCCATTTTGCTGTCATATCCTACTAAAACCCATTATTTTAGTGTATTTATAATTAATTTATTCTTCTCATGATTTGTTATAATTTTTATAATAATTAATTAAATAGGTATAAGTTTTTAAGTCAATTTAAGCTAGTTTGACAAGAATTGAACTTTTGACTTATTTATTGTGTGAAAATTTTAAATGTTGATTTGTTTACTTTTATTAGCCTATATTATTATATTATTATGTATATTACTTGTATAAAAGTCTTGGATCATAATAATACTTAATTTATACAATGTTTTCTCATTTTTGAGTTTAAAAAGACAAAAAGTAACTTTTTATGCACAAATTCCAAGGTGGCCGGCCATGCAAGGGCATTTTTGTTATTTTTTGTTGTTATTTTGTCTTTTGTTATTTAATTGTATCTAAATATTTGATTTTTGGTGTTCATGTGTCAAAACTTGAATTTTTAAAACTTTTTGCTGTACTGGTGAAAAATGATCATTTTACCCTAATTATGAGAATTTTTTATTTTTAACTTTATATTTTTTGTTATTTACTTAATTTATGTTGTCTTGAGACTTCTCTGAGTATTTGGTCTTTTTAGGATTTTCGAGTCGAATTAGGGTTTCGAGTTGAGTTAGTGTTTCCATCCTTCTAGTGACCTAAGATCTAGTCAGCTAACTGTCGCTAATACTAAAGTTTGGATTGGATCGTTACACGGGTTGTTACAAATTGAATTATTGTAACTAGGGTCCGGACCGGATTGTTATAACAACCGTCACTTTTATAAAACTGCAAAATCATGCTATTGTGAAGGCATATAGAATGGAGACCATGATCCATTTGATCTAGGTCAGATCCACCATCTATTGCCCAACAGAAAGTTCGACAGAGGTATGGAAAGATAAAATATTAAACAGAGCAATAGCAGGACTTATAAACTTGAAATAAACGTATAGTAGAGAGCTTTGAAAAGAGTTTTTACATTTATTGCCTTAAAGCAATGTCATGGCGTAACAACGGAATGTTACGGCCGTTCATATGCAAAGGCATAAATGTGTTGGCTCTTATAGAAAGGACACGGCCGTAACTATGCGTTTAACAAAACCTACGGTCGTGACATAAAAAGTTATGGCCGTGATGTTTCAAAACCTCAATAAACTTCTAATGTGTTTCGTATGCTTGTGTGCATCAAAACAGAATATGAACAAATGTGAATATATGAAACTATAGGTTACGAAGATACTGTTAGTAATGAAAACTTGAAAGAAATAACTATTTTTATTGAAATGAATGATAAACAATTAACAAAACAATGGAAACCTTATCCATAACACCCTCAGGGGAAGAGAATGAGGGTTTAAGAAGAGTCGCGGGATCCTAAGGTTACCTCGTGTGAGTATCCAACTCGAATGGCCCCTCGGTGGTGAGAATACGATACTTTTGATCTAATATACGCACTCCAAGAGTTTCTTTGAGGCAAGCAAGAACACAAGCGAGGCTTGGAAAGTATGGTATAAATATGGAATATCAGGTGGGAATGGATTTTGTAGTGTTTTGTTATCCAAGTTGATTCTCTCCTATTTTTGTGAAAAAATGACCCCTATTTGTAAGCAAGGTGGGAGACAAAACACCCTTTGGAATGATGCCACCTGTCCAAAAAGGGGTAACAGTGTCGGCCACTACTTTTTTACTTTTGTATAGTACAGGTTGCTACCTTTATGGTGGTGAAAAGGACAGCCGTGACCTTCAAAAGTCACGGCCTGGATAAAAAGCAACAGCCGTGACAAAGAAAGTTATGACTTAAATTAGGGTTTTCAAAAAAGTCACGGCCTAGAGAGTAAGGACATGGTCTGTTCTTGTTAGAGGGAAGAACACCAAGATCTTTGATTTTGCAAACGATTATCTGAAAAAAATAACTGGATGGGAAAACGCCGATGCGGGCTCCAAATAAAACTTTTGACGAGGAATGATCAAAATAAAGCATGTGCATCCGAAGTTAATTTAGAAAATACCTTTTTACCGATCGAATCTTCAACTACGATTTGAATCCGAGTTGAAGCTCCTATAAGATCTTCTACTGTATTCGCTTATGCTATTCCCAGATATAGTGTGGGATATAATCTTTCGAGAACTCATATCGGCATAACCTGGGCAGCTTTAGTTTTAAAGACAAGTTATGAAACTAGTTCAGCCTACCCGCATATTTATAGAGTTACAGTAGAGACCTGTGGAGTAATTATGAGTAATGAACTTTATGTTTAGGCCGCTATATCCTTAGGGCAAAATAGTATAGGCCGCAACATATAAAAGTGACGGCCTCTTTGCTTGTTTGTGCTTTCCTTTTTGTTGGACCTTAGAACCACCCCATGCGGGTTTTGAGCAAATGAAGGCTCTCTCAACCATTTTATGTGAGTGAGAATGCACCTTCGACCTTCGGTCCTCCTTATGATCTTAAACTAACTTCTCGGTCCTTGGACAACCCAAAAGTTACCCCTTACCCTTGATGCTCCTCATCATGACCTAAAATGATAAGCTTACCCCCTAAGTGTTTGATCTTCCTCATGACCTTAAACTGACCTTAACCACATTAGTCTCTTTCTTTGAAGCCTTAAATGACTAGGCATACCACTTTTAAGCCCTAAAATACTAGGCGTACCACTTTGAAGCCCTAAAAGACTAGGCATACCTTTTCAAAGCCCTAGAAGACTAAGCGTACCTCTTTCAAGCCCTAGAAGACTAGGTGTACCTCTTTCAAGCCCTAGAGGATTAGGCATACCTCTTCCAAGACCTAAAAGACTAGGCGTACCTCTTCCAAGCCCTGGAAGACTAGGCGTACCAATTTCAAGCCCTAGAGGACTAGGCATACCTTTTCTCAAGCCCTAGATTACTAGGCATACCTCTTTTCCTAAGCCCTACTGCACTAGGCATCCCTAGTTATTTGCGAAACGTTGTCTAGGTCCAAAGTTTGTGAGACGATTCTTAGGTTTCTCAGGCCCCTGTGTTCTAAGCACCCTAAGCCTTGCTTCCCAGGAACCTCTAAGTGGAGTTCTTAAAAGGTTTGAATTTTGCTTACTTTTTTAGGTCTTGACTCATCCTTTTAAATTTTTCATGTTTTACGTCATACCTTGTACTTGCACTATGTTTTGCATCTGTCATGCATCATGATTAGCTAGTTTGCATAATATGCATTGCCCCACAAACTACGATCGGTCTAATCCCTTGCAATAGGAGTACGTCAGAAGCTCGATAGAAATTCGAGTTCAACCACACTTTTTTGCATGTTTTGTTTGTGCCAAAGATTGGCAACTTATTCAAATGGTTTGTCTCTAAAGCTTTGACATTTACTTGCACCACGAGTTGCTGCAAGCTCTGTCAAAGAGGGGCAACTGTAGACATCCTAATGTGGCAAAGCCAAATTGTAGGCACCCATCTCGAATACACCCTAATAACGAAAAAAATGAGAACCATGCCCAAAGATACTCCTAAGCAAGCAAAGATCACAAATATGGCACAAAACTCTAAGAACTTAAACCAACCTTCAGGCTGTGATATCCTTATCCTCACGGCCACCACCTTTTCGAAAACCCTAAAACTGTTAGGGTTGGTATACTGAAAATCATGTTTTTAGTATTTAATTTTATTTTAATAAAATTAATTTTCCATTTTATGATAATTTTTATGAGTAATATATGCGTATCATTTCATTAATGTTATGCATGGATGTCTGATATTCTGTATAGTATTTAATTTGGTATGTAAAGTACGACTTGCACACAGAAGATCAGATTTTAGATTATTGCAAAATATATGTTTTATGTTCACAATTTAGATGGAAATGGACATACAATCGGTATTACTATGGCACAGAATTTTAGTAGGCCTGTCTTGATTACGGGGAATAGATAATAGCATCGTCTATTGTCCTGACTCCCTGTATCAGTACACATTTGGGGTAATTAATTTTATACTGACTATATAAATTAATTTACACCCCAAGGTTATTATGAATAGTGCTTATACTCTTAATCCTGAAATAATTATTGATTTGCGTATATTTAATATTCGTTGTTTTGGTTAATTAGCTGATGCGATCTTATATGGGTCTATATTCTCGGTGAGTTGGATAACGATATTATTTATAGGGTGAATATTAATTATTGACAGAATTCACGTCCCAAAGGATCGAGATTGACGATACCCCATTAAGGAAGCTTATAAGTTTTGACCGGCCAAATCCTGCAGGTAGATTTAATTATTCTGCGGTCAAATATGTTAAGCGAAAGAGCTTAAGGAATATCAAGATGTCGATTAAATTAAATTGTCAGTAATTAAATTAAATTAGCGTGTACCAGAAATCTTAACGTGGGGAGAAATTGTAAGCTTTTAATAACAGGAGCTCAATGCTATATGGTCTTGAGATTATGGGTCAGAGTGCAATTATAGTTTTTTAGTGGTGTGAACTATAATTCAGTGTTTTATAAAAATTGCAGAAACCACTATTCGTTTCCAATAATTACAGATACCGTTATCAAGTTTTCTTAATTACGAAAACCACTGATACGTATTTGTGTTCCACTGGAAGTCTTACTCATAATTATCGGCCTTGAGAAACGGTTGGGAAAAAGGCACAGCTATGATAATCCAAAGTGGCGGCCTGGGTCAAGTTGTTGCAGCCATTAGGTTTAAAGCCTTCGGACCTCACGACCGTAAGGTCAATGATAGTACACATGGTCTGTGATAATTCGAATATCTCATTTGCGCAAACAAAACACAAACACTTTCTTTCTCTCCTCTCTTCTCTCTTGCTCGACTTTCTCCATTTCTCTCAACTTTCTCAATCTCTATCTCTCCCACCTCTCTTAGTTTTCTCTCACTCTCTCTCTCTCTCTCTTGGTTCTCTCTCACTCTCTCAACTCTCTCTCTTTCTCGCTCTCTCAACTCTCAATATGTTCATCCTTTCTCCCCTCTATTTGGTCTTCTCAACCATGGTTGGAGGCGCCGGGTTTAGCTTTGTGGGCGTCGAAGGTGGCAGCGCCGACGGTGTTGGAGGTGGTGATGGTGGTAATGACAAGGTCGACAGTGATGGGGACAAGGATCTCTTGCTCGAGGGAGGTGTGCCGGGGATGCTGGCTGCCACCTACATTCCTCTTCTTCATCGGTTGTGAAAACCCATCATGAAGCGGTTCATTCTCCCGGACATTATAGCGGAGCATGAGGTTCTTTTTCATCGTCATGAAGATCATCTTTCAGCCCAAAACCTCGCGGTAAGCTTAAATCTTCTACAAAACTTGGATCCTTACTTGCTTCGTGAATATGAGGAAACACATGTTCATTGGATGCATTGAAAGTCACTTGAGCATTGAATTAGGCCAATTTGAATTTTTAAACTTAGTTGACTTGTTGATTTTGAGTTGATGTTGAATTTTATATTTGAATTGTATTGGACACTTGAGTTGACTTGGAATTGGATTGAGTCTTAGAGCGGAGATTGGATTAAATTGGAGTTGAGACTTGGTTCGAATTATTAGACTTAAGTAGGTTAAACCTTAACTTGGATTGGGTGGACTTTTGCTCATAGATGGAATTTGTTTTTTACCTTGGATGAGAACGAACTTTAGATTAAGTGAAACGGACTTTTGAATTGAGATGAAAACGGACTTTAGGTTGAACAAACATGCAATTTTGGTTAAATATTTTGAAATTGAATTGAAGGTAAATTCGGTCACCGGGCTTGGGCTAGACTTGGCTTAAAGTGGGATCACGTCCTAGAAATGGGACTTGTTCGAATTTAGATTTTGAATTTGGATTGAACACGAATTGAGTAGCTTCTAATTTGAAAAGAACTCTGAGTTTTGAATAAAACAAGTTTTGGATATGAATTCTCTTTGAAAAACTTATCTTAAGACAAGATGGAAATCGTGTCAAGTCCCAAATTTGGGTTTAAAATGAGTTTTGTGTGAATCCCAATTTAAAATAGAATTGGTTTTTAGATGAATTTGTGCTGGGTTGATTTTGAATTTTGAGGGTGAATCTGAGTAGATGTTAAGCTAAACTAAAAAAGCATCTTGAAATTATGCTAAAACATGGGTTTGGAACGAAGTTGGGTGCTGGTTTGGACGGGAAAACAAAACTAATGAGTTGGGATGTTATTTTTAGATTATAGTTTTGAATTGGTTGGCTTTTGGAAGTGGGGCCAAATTTGATTTTGATTTCTATTGAGGCAAAATTTTGATGATATTTACCATTTTGGATTTTTCAAGGTTAAATTTGAGGTAGTTTAGGGGCTATGTTGAAAGGAAATTGAATTTTGAACACCCTTTCCTTTCTTCTTTTTTTTTTTTGGTCAAATGAGTTCTAGATTGAATGAAGATATGAGCGAAGCTAGGTTTTTGTTACATTTGAACTTAGATCCTAGTGAATTGATTTTGATCGGGTCGAGTCATTTGTTGGTTTTGAAACATGGTAGGTTTTTGAGTTAATGAGTTGAAATTTTAATCCTTAATGCGTAGATTGATTTTGAGTCTCGTTTTGCTGCTGTTCTATTTATTGTTAATTTACTTCAGTCATCTTGTCACATACTTTGATTTTGATGCTGTCATAGTTTGTTTCGTTTTCATTATTTTGTTGATTCTATTATTGTTTTTTTTTGTTTACTAATTTGTATGTTTTGTTTCGTTTCAGGGGCGACTTCACATTCGAGGTTTTGGCAGGCCCTCCGACGTCCTGGGGTGGTACCCAACTCTCCCACCCCGTAGTCGAGAGATCGTTGATCGAGCTGGCTTTGGTGGCTTCATTTCCATGTTGGAGGGGACTAGCAATGACTGGGTTACCCTTACAGCTCTGACGAAGAGGGTGGTGGGATAGCACCAACACCTTCTACCTTTCCACATTCGAGGTGACCCTCACTCCTCTAGGCTTCTCTCTTATCACCGAGATTCAGGTAGGCAGTTACCCAATCCCATTCAACCCAGATATCTGTCGGAGCCCCAAGGCTCTCTTACAGCTTCTCAGCCACCCCTTCCATCGACAAGGGGAGCATACGATACACGTGGCTGAAGATGACCTTCCGCCATTTTTCCTGCTCCGAGATCCACCACTTCGAGTGGGTGGCGCGTGCATTCATTCTCTACATGTTCGGGATAACCTTATTCCCAAACTTAGAGAACATGGTGCACCTCCACTACCTTGCTGCCATAGTAGTGGTGGTGGACCAGATCGAATCCTATGACTAGGAAGGAGCTGCACTGGCTACCCTTTATGGGTGCATGAGCAGAGCTACCCAACTTCTGATCTGAGCATTGGCAGGTACTGGAGCATCTGGGAGGTATGTGAGTTTTCTCTGCTTTCAATAGTTTCCTTTCTCATTTCTATATCTACGTATCTAATTCAACTATACTGATGCTTCTTTTGACTTTCTACAGCTTTGGGCTTATGAGTTCCTGGGCGCATGCGCTAACCGATGAACTCATGTGATGACCCGCTTGTGATCCCTCGGGCACTTCGATGGGCCAGACGCCATCGGGAAATGAAGCCTGGTGGGAAGGACCTAGATGACGACCACATCATTCTAGACAGCCTTACTCCCGACCAGGTAAGTTACTCATGCTTCAGTTCATTCCCACTTCTCATTGTTTGCATATATACTACTTGTTGACATGTCTCCTTTAACTTTCAAGTCCGTTAGGACATCTGGATGGGCATAGAGGAGCAAGCTATCGCTGACTTGATGCAAAGCTGTGAGGTCACCCGAACACGTGTCTTGTTTGAGGGGCCATTCTGCCGAGAGTGGTACATCAGTGAGTACATGTATGGCAGTCCTTTGGGTAGGATCATTTTTGTATGCCAAGGACACCTCCAGTAGGGATGCATCAAACTGACACACTCTGCATAGCCGAGATCATCTGAGCCATGGTGGGCCTCGATGCTACCATGCTGATCGAGGGGGAGGATCGTGACTACATGGTCTTTTCCCGAGAGAGGCCCATGCCTGCCATAGGTGCTCGTGCTACTGTTCGGGGTCCACCTCTTGCTGCCCCAAGCCCTGTTCATCCCAAGCTCTCTTAAACGGTGGACACTTTTGTGGATGGAGTTCTTCATCAGATCTGAATCCCTGAGCTGGCGGCCCTAAAGATTCTCCTTCCCCCTTGCACTAAGTAGGACCGACATCCTTCCTTCTGGTCTTGACAATGTTACATGTATCAGACTATGATGATCTGACTGTACTGATTCCTATATTTGACTTATCTTGACACCTGATTGCACTGACTTATTTCTTCTCTTGATAGATGCCCTGAGAGTGGTGAGACCAGCCCCTCCGCTTGATCATCGGGTTGAGGGTGTTGGTCCGCCGTTGCAATGCTGCCTTCCAAGCTCATAGCTTAGAGCCTCCTGCTCCTCGGGGTGGCCCCATTGCGGTAGATTTTTCCTTTCATTCTTGCTTTCCTTTTTGTTCATATTCATCTTCCTTAGCTGATGTGCCCTTTTTTCTTCTTTCAGCGTGGGTGTGGTGAAGGGCCGAGGAATCGCGTTGGTTGCACAACACCTGCTGCCCTAGCTGCTCCTTCTACTCAGACTTCTGCTTCTACTGCTGCTGCTTCTGCTTCTTCTATTAAGAATGTATACTGAAAAGTCTTATTTTTTAGATTTTTTATTCTTAATCCCTGGCATATTAATGAAAAATATTTGAGATATTTTTGCATTTGTGATTTTATATTTATATTTGTGATAAATGAATGCATAGTCCGTATATTCTGTCTAGTATTTGACTCGTTGCATGCTGCACGGAAGATCGGGTCATAAGTTCTGACAGATTATACAAGTAGGCTCACAATCGTAATGGACCCGGACATTTCATTGGTACGATTGTAGCACATCGTTATAGTAGCTAGTCTTTGCTAGGTTGAACGGGTCGAATTCAGGTTTTGGAAATTTGATGTTCGAGCTCGATGTGTTAGTACACTTGAAGTGTATTGAGCGGGATCAACGGGATTATCAATTCTATACTGACTATATGAATTGATCCACATCCCGTATTATCATGTATTGCACGAACTCTTAATCCC
>JAOTRH010070132.1:0-17934 GCA_034768845.1 Heliamphora exappendiculata | reverse complement strand
AGGATCTCTGTGTTTCTTTCTGAGTAAGCTATGTACAAAAGTACAGCATCGTATGATATAGGTGGTCCCTAGCTACTCGCTAGCTCCCTCTCTGAGCCCAGATTCCAGAATATAACTGCCTCCTTTCGGATCTGACCTCAGAGAGCAATACCAAAGCCTATTGTAAATCACTATTCACTGTGAGTGCACAACAAATCTTGGTGGCCTAGCTGCACAGCGGTAATCTCGAAATGTCATATCTTCCTATTTAATTACACAAAAAAATTAATTTATATAAAATAATAATATTAATTTATTTTTATTAAATAAGTAATAGACCAAAATAACCCACTTTAAAAGATGTTTGAAAATGTTATTACTAGTATCTTTTAGTTTCTCACTACTAATTTTAGTCATAAATTATAAATTTTTTTGAACACTCATAATTTTTGTAATAATTTATAATTATTTTTTATTTTATTTCAACTACAAATTATAATATTTACCAAATACTCGCAACATTTACTATAAGTTACAGTGTATAAGTTACTAATAGTAATTTATCAAACAACACCATAATGCGTATTTAGTTTTTTTATTTATCAAAAATATCACGTATTATTGTTTTTATGGTAGTAAAATATTATTTAATAATTTGTCACGGCGGGCCTCCGGCCCATTTGGCATAAGCTATCTCTAAAAGAGTTGATTTTTTAACATTAAAAACGTTTACCAATTTTAAAATGTTTATTATTTTTTAACAAAGAACATATTAATCTCAAACGCTTTAATTTTTTTTAGGATTAAATGAGTAAAATTAAGGGTATATGAAACATTTAAACCAAAAACAAAAAAATAAAAAATACCTTAAAAAATTATTCGAAACAATTTAACTATTTTTTTTTTTTTTTTTATAATTAGAAAGTTAAATAAAAGAAAAGTTTTTCAGACATCGTTTCTTTCTTCTTATTTTTATCATCCTAGCCTTTGTATATATTTTTAATCCAAATCATCTAGAGAAATAAAAAATTAGAAACTCTTCGTCAAAAGATAAAAAAATTTATTAAAGATAAAAATAAATAACGAAAAATCTTCTTATTAATTTATTTAAGTTTTTTTTATTTTTTTATTTTAAAATATTTTAATATGAAATTTTTATTTTTTCAACTCGTAATATGACCAAACGATGGATTTATTCAGAAGTTTTTACTATTTTGCCACATAATATGATCAAACAATGAAAAAAGTAACTAAAAATAAAAATAAATAAAATAAAATTGATATTTCTAATTATGACTTATGAATAATTGTCTAATAAAACAAAAAAAAAATAATATGAACACATTTTTAGACATATAATCTACTATTTTAATAAATATTAATACGTATATTTTGTATAATTATTAATATATTAATTTTTTATTTTAAATAATAATTAACAATGTTCAAATAAAATAACCAATAAATGATTATCACAAAAGTGGCGTCTTTCTTTTTCTGACGGTTTTAATGTTTTATCGCTGTAAGTGGAATGAAAAAATCCAGCTGCAGGACCCCACTTTTGTTTTCATTTAATAAATACAATTAATAGTATATGTCTGAGAAAATCAGTACTGCCACAACATTAATTTAATTCGGTTAAAATAAAGGAAGAGTCAACTCCACCCAGGCTGGTGGGTGGGGAACAAGTTGGTACTCTTATCTTCCGTTCAATCTGGGCTGTTCATCTCACCCACTATCAAAATAAAATTTTACAAGTTGGTACTTCATCTTCCGTTCAATCTGGGCCGTTCATCTCACCCACTATCAAAACAAAATTATATATATAAAAAAATTAGTAACTTATAAATTGTAATTTGTAGCAAAAATTATAACTTGTAGTTAAAAATAATAATTATAATTTTATAACAGAAGTTGTGAGTATTTTTAAAAAAATTATAATTTATAAATAAATTTAGTAGTAGAAAGTTAAAAGTTACTAATAGTAATTTTGACAAACTCCCTATATATAATAATGATAAATTTAGTTTATCGTTAATTAGCTTAAAATAAAAAAATGTGATAAAAGTTTTAATGTTATTTTTATTGTTAAATAAAATAATATAATTTAAAATTTAATACTAATAATATCAAATATTGATATTATTAAGACCATGAATTAAAAATTAACAATGATGTATTGATGGAACTATTAATATTCAATTTTCACGAACGCGGGATTAACATTATCAATATCTCAAAACAAACGCGGCCCAAGGGTACTTGGGGACCTTTCGTGTGAATTCTCTACAGATCAGAACCGTGATTGACAATTTTGATCTTTTAGTTAAAAATATTAAAAAGTAAAAATTATCTATTCGGCAAATAAGTAAAAAGTTTTAAAATGTTAAAAAGTTAAATCAAAATATAAATTTTAATAATATTTTATTTAAATTCCGTTATTTTAAAATATAATATTACTCTTTATTTATAATTTATTTACTACTATTATCAATTACATATAATTATTAATACCAAATATATAGAAGGATAGAAAATATCTATTTTGAAAAAATAAAATAAAAAAATTAGCTTTTATATAAATAATTAATTTTTAAAAAGTTAGTTTAAAAATTAAATTACCGAAATCCAATTTAATTTTTAAACTAAAATTTAAAATTTTAAAAAAAGTAATTTTTAAGCTAGTTACTAATCGGACATAAAGTAACAAGATCGTAAAGCGTCATTATTAAACTCGTTATTTTTCTTTTTTCGCTAAAATAAATGACAAATACATAAATTTTTAGAGTAAATTACACTTATCTCCTCTAAAGTTTAAGCTTATTATAGAGACCTCTGATGTGGTTTATGAAATTACACTAACTTCTAATGTGATTTAATTTTAACATTAATTGCACCAAATTGTTAAATTTTTGAACAATTTTTATGATCCAATCCGTTCATTACGTAGAACTCGTCGAGTTTGTTAAGCATGTAAAAATTTAGATTCATTCAATATCTATAACTAAGTGATTGAATAAGATCTCATAATAAATAAATAAATAAAAATTATTCAATTACTTAATTACAGATATAGGATGAATCTAAATTTTTACAATCTAAACCAACTCGACGAGTTCTACATAATGAACGGATTGAATCATAAAAATTTATTCGAAAATCTAACATTCGGGTGCAATTGATGTTAAAATTAAATCTCAAGGGAAGTTAGTGTAATTTCAGAGACCACATGGGAGGTTCTTGTAATAAGTTTAAATTTCAAGAAAATAAAGTGTAATTTACTCAAAATTTTATTATATAAAACTAGTTATCAGTTAGCCATTTTGGCTATTGAATTTTTGATTCACCGAGGCTTTGATTGACATTATTTAAATTTTTGGTTAAAAATATAAAAAGTTAATTTAATTGGTTTGGTAAAATAATAAAAAAGTTAAAAAGTTAAAAAATTAAATCAAAAAACTAACTCTCAGAATATTCAAAACTAATTCTTACCACTTTTAAATATAATAATACTTCTTATTCACAACTTATTTACTACCACTATCAACTTTATAGAATTGCTAATATTAAATATATAAAAGGATAGAATTGTTAACTTTGAACAAAAAAATAAAAAAAACTAACTTAAAAATTAAGTTATCAAAACTTATTTTAAACTCAATTTAATTTTTTTGACTAAAAATATAAAAAAATAAAAAAATTAATTTTTAAACTAGTTATCAATTGGGGAAATATAGCTAGTAGTTTTAGCTAGCCAAACATATAAAAGTATTATTATTGATATATAGTTGAGTATTGTATTAATGTTGGATAATAAAAAATAATTTTAAATTAAAAAATATAAGTTTTTAAATGAGATTATCTCTTCGCTTAGTAAGCCACCTTCGGCCTTTTTTGCAAAAAAGCGATTTGTAGATCAATGAAGAAAGAATAGAGTTGGTTGAAAAGTGTATTCAAAAAGTTGGCTAGCTAAAATAATAAAAAAGTTTTTTAATTAAAATTTGATTAAAAATTTAGAAAATTTGATAAAGATGCTCTAAAGTTATTACGCTGAAAAATCGTTCTAGAATTACTTTAATGAGTTTTTAATTTTTTATTGTTTAATTTTTGTTAATTAAGAAAAAATTGAAAAACAAAAAAATATAATTTTAAAGTACAAAAATTGTCTGGAAGACAAAAAAAATGCTAATAAACTAATTTATTTTTTCAACAAACTTTTTTTTAACTTTAATCAATGTTTTTTTTTTTTTCACTTGAATTTGACTTCTCTTCGTTTAACTATAAGGGAATAGTGGAAGAAATATGGTGTTTTGGCAAAGCTATGCTAATAGTTTTTAATTTTTTATTATTAATTTTAATTATAAATTATAAATTTTTTAAATTTTTAAAAATTTTATTTTAATTTATAATTATTATTTTTTATTTTAATTATAAACTGCAAACTTTACTAAAAATTCATAATTTTTATTATTAACGATAATTTATAAATTATAAATTTTAATTATACAAAATACAGCCGTGATAACAGTGTGGGTCTCATAGTAAGAGTCAACAATGTTATGGGCCCACATTCTATCTCACTTTTTTATTCTGAATTTTCATTTCAATTAACTGGAATATAAAAAAAAACTCTTTCTTTTACTTTTCTAAACTTTTCTTTCAAGAAAAATAACAAAAATGAAAAACTTTGATAAAAAATATTTTTTTTAAAATCTGACAAAAAAGGTAATAATTAATGTATTTAAATTATTAGTATTTAGAGTATTATGAATTAAATTATTCTTGTAGTATTTTTTTGTATCGGGTGGTATTGATTAATAGTAAAATAATATAAATATAAATAGTATATTATTTAATTTGAGATAATTTTAGTAAAATTATTGTGAAATTGTAAAGATAGAATAATAAAAATCCTAAAACTAATAAATCCACTTAGGTGGTGGCGAGATAGTAATAGTTTAGAAGCATATAGTAATTACAAGTAACTATTTGATAGTTGGGGTTAGGTTGGTTGGTGAAATTTTAATTTTATTTTTCAATAATTACTAGTTCAAGTTCATTTGAAATTTGTTTAATTGTTACTTATATAATTTCAAAATTAATAAAGATATGCATAAATTGATCTAAATATCTAATTATAAAAAATCACTCTTAATTATATATCTATAGACTATATGTACGTATATATAGACATAGCCATATGTGTTATGTATATATACATTGGCCCGTTTAGAATAATTATTTATTTACTTATTTTATTTAGTTTATTTTTATTTTTAATAATTTTTTTTATTGTTTAATTTAATAATTATATTTTTTGACTCCTCTCATCAAAACCAATCAAAATAGTAAAATTTAAAAAAAGTTCAGAAACAAAAATAAATCAATAAGCTAAATTTTATATTGCTTATTTTCATCTTTAGTGATTTAATTTTTTCAATTTTCGATCAATTTTCTTTTTATTTTTTTAATTAATTTCGTTAAGACGATTTAAAAAAAAATATAATTTTAATCAAAATATAAAAATAAAAATTTATAAAAAATAAAAAAAATAAAAATTACCAAAATTAGCCCAAACAGGGCCAATTATTGTTGTGAACCAAATTAATTCGCAAAACCTGGGAAAGCAAAAACCTTGATAAAAGGAAACCTGAACTGATTGCACCATTCACTGCTGAAACTTTTTTTCCTCCCTCCTTTAGCTGGTAAGTCTAGTTGAATGGTAGGGGAAGCTATACTAGTATGGGTGCTGGAGCATGGAATGTACTCAACTAAATAAAAATAATTAAAACTTATATTTTTAAAACTTGTCTTATTAATTATTAAGTTCCATATTTGGGCCCTGTTTGGGTAAAATTTTAGAAATCTTGCTTATTTATGTCCTTTTTGAACCTTTTACCTTTTTATTAAAATTTTTTTCTTTCCTGAATTGTTTCGATAGAATGAACAGAAAATGTAAATTTTCTTTTATCAAAAGATAAAAATTTCATTAAAGACTAAAATAATCAACATAAATAAAGAACGCAGATAAATTTATCTATTTTTTTATTAAAAATACGTATAAAGAATACAAATAAATTTATTTATCTTATTAAAAGCACATAGAAAAAATATAGATAAATTTATCTGTATTTTTTTAAAAAATATATAAAAAATATAGATAAATTTATTTACCTTTTATTGAAAGTACGTGTAAAGAATACAATTAAATTTATTTATCTTATTGAAAGCACGTATAAAAAATACAGATAAATTTATATGTGGTTGTTCAAAATATATATAAAGAATACAGATAAATTTATTTATCTTATTGAAAGTATATATGAAAAAAATAAATAAATTTATTTATTTGAATTATCTGTGTTGATATGCAGACAGATAAGATAAATTTATCTGTTATGCATGAATAAATAGACAGATAAATTTATCTGTTATGCATGAATAAGTAGACAGATAAATTTATCTGTCTTATTAAAAATACGTATAAAAAAAATTTATAAATTTATTTATTTGTATTATCTGTATTGATATGCAGACAGATAACTTTATTTGTTATACATAAATAAGTAAATAAAAAAATTTATTTTCAAAAGAAATGCGTTATATTTCGAGAAAAAAATTTATTTATTATACATAAATTTAGTTTTTTTTTTCTTTTGTCGCTGGAAGAATTTATGCTATCTCAATTTAAGAGAAAAAGAACAAAAATCATCCCAACCGTCCACCATAGGGCTTGATTCTGCAACTGCCGCAATAAACAGTTGAGGAAATGTCATTAGATTACAAAAGTCTTTACCACAGTAGTTAAACTTGAACCTTAACATTGCAATAAGCTCCTGTTTGACGAAAATAAAAAACAGTTTTTTTAAATAAAAAAAAATCAAAATTTAAGCCATAATATTTGATATTTTAAAAATAATTAATTTTTTAAATCTTCTTTAAGAGAAAAAGTTTATTCCTATCCTAAAGAAGTTAACTGTTATAAAAAATAAGTATAATATTCGCAATACAAAAGGTCAACTATACTCTTTAAATTAAAAAAAAAACATGTTTTTATCTTATACACATCAGTTTAAAAATAAAAAAATAAAAATAAAATAGATATTTTAATAAAAATAAAAAAATAAGAATGATTGTAAATAAATTAATTCTTTTAGAAAAAATGTTAAATCTCTTAAAAACTAAAAACTTTAAATATCTCAAACAAAACCTAAGTTATAAAAAAAACCGCCTTATTCATCGTATCAAACTCTTTAATTATCAATTCAAAGGAGATAAGAGGTCCTAAATGTACATTGACTACAAATCAACAGGGCAACAAAAAAAAAAAAAACTTTTAAAATATGAAAAAATCCGAAGCCTCGTAGGAAGATAAGGTAATTCAGCATTCTATAAGATTGTTCAAGGGAACGCAGAACAGAAGAAATAGCAATTACACATATTCCTCCTGATCAACCTAAACATTTATCCAAGTGTTGCCGTCATCCTTCTCGGTTTGCTGACCAATGGGAGATTTCATTGCCGCCTCTATAACGTCTGATTGATCTTATTCCAGGTCAAACTAAGGGTGCGTGTTTGGCACGAGCGAATAGTCAACTACAAATAGTTGAAATGGTACAATTTTAATTATTTACATCTACTTACCAAGTGGCCGAAGAGTCATGTTAAAAGGGTACAACAAAAGAAATTCAAGTCTCATTTTCAATTATTCTTCATCTCTCTTGCACCTTGGTTGGCTATTACTCTACTGCTTATTGATTTGATTTGACCGTAAGAAAAGTTTAGGCTAATACCAGACTAGTGCCTATCTTAACGATTTATTGTTGTTGTGTCAGGCAAGATCTAAGACTCTTAAAAACAATCGAGAAGGAAGACACCATAAGTGTTGTTTGTGAATAAGAATTGCCTCACATCCCTATAATTATCCCTTTAAGTTAGGATAAGTTATTCGTTGCCATATCATTAGGTTGATATGGTATTCTCAATTATTACACATGTATGTCATGTGTTCATAAGTGGAGAGATTGATTTTACATTAGGGAACAATAATTTTTATTGTCAGCATTATTATACATTAACCCTAAGTATTAACCTGGTAATCAAGGCCTAGGGCTTGAAGATTTGTTCCCTTCAAAGTTTTAAGTTACAAACATTTTAAGTTCTATTTATCAGCTATTTGAAATTAATCCATATGTGATTCTACTTTAGATTTAAATTTGTTGCATGTTAATAAACGATGAGATTGATTCTAATGATTAGTGTGGTGCACGTAAGTTTTCACCCTTATATATCAAACAAAAAGAATGATCTTACATTAAGAGAGTATGTATTAATTAACAACACATCAACATACTAACGTGGCATATCTTACCTAACTAATAATTTTTCCCAAGATTGGGAGTCGGTTGCTTTTGGTCAAGTTAAAAAGTGGGCCTACGAAAAATATGTATCGTTTGCCTATATTTATCTTGAGAAATTATATTAGATAAGATAGGAATAATAAATAATTTACAAGTTTTATATTTTTTTAATACTATAAAATTGTGAATGAAATTATATATATCGTGGTGTGTTTGTATCGTATTTGTTTAAATTAGAATAAAATACAAGTTAAGGATTGAAAAATTATTTTTTATTATTGGATAAAGAGAGAAAATAATCTGAAAAGAAACAAATAATCCAAGAAAGTGAGGTGGAACAACTTATGTCTTGAATGTCAAAGTATTAGTTAATAGTCCAATTTAGTTAACTAAACACCAGACTAGTAATTTCATCATATTTTTTAATCCAATTTAATTTCCCTAGTGCCATCAAAAAACTTGTTTGGACTCTTATCACTCCAAGGGTTTCTTATTGTAGCTAACTTTATGATAAAGCTAATTGAGTTTTTAAAAGTATTTTTAGCACAAAAACAAAAGCAAAAGGTACCAAAAAAAAAAAAACCGACACACCGTCTAATTAAAATGCTAGAAGTTGCTTTCAAAAAGCACTAACAAACACACACTAGCCCCTTGTTTGATATATTTAAAAAGCTAGTATTTTAAAATTTTCAAATTAACTCTTGAGTTATGGTGTGTGACATATCTAAAAAGTTTATTCATTTTTTAATTTTTTCAAAAAAAACAAGAGAAAATAAATCCTATACACATTAAAAACATTTTATTTTTTAAACAAAATGACTGTAGTACATGCCCTTAATTTAAAATTCAACTCTACTTTATAAACTAAAAAGATTCAGTAATTCAAATGCTATGGTTTAAAACTAAAAGGTAAAAGCATATTAAATATTTTAACAAAAATTAAAAACATTGTCCTAATTAAACAAATTGTTCTAAATAAATTTTCTTTTTAAACTTCTTACAAAAATAATTTCTTAAAAAATTAAATTTTTTTAGACAGCCCTGTTTGGGACAATTGTTTATTTGCTTGTTTAATTTTGTTTTTAATGAATTTTTTTCATCATTTGGTTAAATTATTATATTTTCTGATTTTTCTCAATGAAACAAGCCGAAAAAATAAATATTTTTAATCAAAATATTAAAAAAGTTCATAAAAGACAAACAAGTTGAAATAAGTCAATAAGTTAAAATTTATGTTATTTTTTTCATATTTAGTTGATTCTTTTCATCTTTTTATAAAATAATTTATCTTTTAAGTTCATCTTATCTATCGAAACAATTTAAAAAAATAAAAAAAATAAAAAAAATAAATAAATAAATAAATAAAATTGTCAGCATTTAGCCCAAATGGAGTCAATTGCATTCAATGGTAAATGCTTTAAGTGAATTTTCCGACAAGCGCGTCGGAAAAAGCCATGAACCTTCGTTCAAACATGACCAAGACAAGTAGTCATTTCAACCGGAAGTCAAAAAGTCATTTCTATTTAAAAAGCTAGTATTTTAATTTTAAAAAGCTAGTCATTTCTATTTATTTTTTATTTTTTAA
This sequence comes from Heliamphora exappendiculata, assembly GCA_034768845.1. Classification (NCBI taxonomy): domain Eukaryota; kingdom Viridiplantae; phylum Streptophyta; class Magnoliopsida; order Ericales; family Sarraceniaceae; genus Heliamphora; species Heliamphora exappendiculata. Next base: position 8,010 of record JAOTRH010070132.1, on the reverse strand, counting down.
ATTTTTTTATACACATTCTAAATATTATATTTTTTAAACAAAATAACTGTCATATGTACTCTTAATTTAAAAAATAATTTGATTTAAAAAAAAAATCATATTAGTACTTTAAATACTATGATTTAAAAGTAAAAAGCAAATGTCTATTAAATATTTTAACAAGTACTAAAAACTCTGTCCTGATTAAATTAAGAAATTGTTCTGAATAAATTTTCTTTTTTTATTTCTTATAAAAGAATTATTTTTTAAATAATAAATTTTTTTAGACATTGCATTCAATGGTAAATGCTTTAAGTGATTTTCCCGACAATCTTGTCGGAAAAAGCCCATGAACCCCTCGTTCAAACATGACCAAGACCCGATTAAAAATGAAAAAAAAAAAAGACCAAGACAAGTAGGAATTTCGACTGGAAGTCAAAAAGTCATTTTCATTTAAACCAGCTTAAAAGGAGAAATATAAAAAAACATCCTTAAAAGAAGAAAATAAGAAAAAAAGCATACTTGGCTCTTATTGTTAATTTTGGCTTTCTATTTTTTATTTTTGACTAAAAATGTTAAAAAAATTAATGTTGTTCATTTAGTCAAAAAAATAAAAAAAAATTAAGAAGTTAAGAAATCAAATTAAAACATAAACTCCTATCACTTTTAAAATACAATAATATCCTTTATTTATAACTTATTTACTAGTACTACAACTATATATAATTATTAATATTAAATATATCAAATGGTAAAATTATTTATTTTGAGCAAAAAAAAATTAACTTTTTACCAAAACAACTAATTTAAAAAAAATAGCTTAAAAGTTAAGTTATCAAATAGCATACTTTGAATACAATTTAATTTTTTGACTAAAAATATAATAAAATAAATAAAAAATTTTAAATTAATTAGCAATCGGGGTTTTCATTTCATACCAAATAACTCATTTTTCTTTCAAACTATTTTTCTTAGAGAAGGTAAAAAAAAAAATAGTTTTTCAAATGTCACAAAGGTTGGGCTGTCTTGCGATTTGAAATTATTTTTTAACTTTGAGAAGGCATTCTTTGTCATTTTATCTCAATGCGTTAAAAATCCTCAAATTATGTAATAACCTCAAAATAAAAGAATGTCAAAACATATTAAATAGTTTTAATGCATTATAACATGATATAATTTTTGAAAGAAATAAATTTTGCGGTCCTTAGAATAGTAGAAGATGCTTGATAAAATTACTGTTGGTAATTTTTAGCTTCCTATTATTAATTTTAATTATAAGTTATAAAATTTTTTAAACACTTACTTCTGCAATAATTTATAATTATTTTTTCTTTTCTTTTAGTTACAAGCAGGACCGGCCCTGAGTTTTAAAGGGTCTAAAACGAACTTAAAAAATAAAACCCCTTAAAAAATAAATAATAAATAAATTTAAATAATAATAATAATTGAAACGATAAAATCATAAAAATTAATATTTTTCATTATAATAACTCAAAATTAAAGTTTAAAAACAACTCTTCATCTATTTTTTGTTGTAAAAGTACTAATTAAACCTGTGTAATCTAACTCTTTCACCATATCATTCTTAATAGATAACATGGCTAGTCCAGTCAATTGTTTAATCTTGATCTTAAATGAAAATAGAGCTTGATCAATTATAAATAAAAAGTAATTAACACTGAAAGATTTTTTAACGGACTACATTACCTCATCACTAACAATCTCATCAAATTGCTTATTTCTATGAATAACACGCTTTTTAAGAAATATGAGTTCAATTTTTATTTCACTTTCAATTTTTTTAACTTCAATCATCGCATCCGCAAAACCCTCCTTTCTATACCTTTCAAAATATATAATCAACCATTCTAATTGCTCTATAGCAATATCTATTTTCATGTCTTCACTTTGAAGTAATTTGCTAACATTGTTAACAATGAACGGCAACAGATGACAAGCGACTAGCGACAGTGCGGGCTGTGGGCTATGGACTTACGCCGACGCCGACGAGCGAGGTTGAGGTTTGAGAGTGAGACAACAGAGTTCTCACCGTAGGCTGAGGCCTGAGAGAGTGAGAGTGAGGTAGGAGAGTTCTCACTCGCGAGTGAGCGAGGGTGACAGCTTGAGAGTGAGGGTATACACATCTTCCTTAGTTCCTTTTCCAATACCAAAGCTAAGGTATTTTAAAATTTTAATTTTGCATTTTTGCTCGCCTGAAGCATGACAGGTCGATTAGGCACTTGGGCTGGGCGGGGCTTATTTTTTAATTGGGCCTCATAAAAAAATTATATCTATACATATGGAAAATGCTTAAAAAAATTGAGGGTCCCAAATTTTTATCCAAAATTGAAAGCTTAAAGCGGTAGCTTTAATGGCTTTAGCCTAGGGTCGGGCTTGGTTACAAGTTATAATTTTTATCAAATACTCACAACTTTTGTTAATAGTTATAATTTATAAATTACTAGTTTTAACAATGTCAAGCATCACTATAGTATGCTTACATCACGACTAATATTCATGAAATTCAACCAGAACACGCATTTCTAAAAGTGAGTGAAATAGATTTGATAAGTTATTTCACAAGAAAAATATTGGTGAGTTCGAATTTATCTATATATATTTTTAGCCCAAGTTCACCTAAGACGGCTCAAGCTAATTTATATTTTGAGGTTTTAGGATAAAATTTAAATTCAAGGCCATTATAAGTGTTTTATACTATAAATTATATTTAATTAGTATTAAATTTGTTTAATCATTTTTTGAGATGCAAATTTTTTTTTAGTTTCCTTACAACGTTATCATCAGCTCAACCCATGGACCGTGCACACCTTCCCGCTGGGGCAATGTTGAGGTACGGATGCACAATTTTTATTTTGAAAGGACAATTAGTTTTTATAAATTTTTAATGGAACAAATATTAAAGAAGATTTTTAAAAAATATAGAGGACAAACTTATATGATTTTATAAATTTGAATTAATATTATTATAATTATAACTTTTTTGAGAACTTAGAACATGTTTAGATATAAAATTAAATAAGAGAATGAGACTATTTTTAAATAAATGATCTTTTTAGTCCTATATTTGAAAAGAATTTAATGGGATTAAGAAAATCCAACCAACTTAACATTTTATTAGTGAGACTCTCAATTCCATAGGAAAGATGGATTAGTTAGTCTCAGAATTATTTTTAGTATTTTTGTATATAAAAAATTTTAATTTTATTAAAATTATGTCAAACTAAATAACGTACTATTTATTTTTAAATTATCCTGCTCTCAATTAAATACTCTTTGGTATAAAAAAAAATAATATATTAATAATTTAATATATAATATTTTAAACACAAATAATACAAATATACTAATTATTTCATAAAAATATTCTTTCAAGTAAACCAGCCCTTAAGAGAGCTGTCGCCCAAACACGCCCCTTGTTCCGTTTATGACAAATTGACAATCTCAGTCTATAAAACGTGTGGAAAGTCACGTATCTCAACAACTTGTTTGAAGCTCAAGAGTATTGCCTGGTCTACATGGTAACACAATTAATTATTAACTTATTTTAAATTGCAAATTGCTAAGACCTTTTTAAGTGGATTCTTTTTTTCTTTTTTTCTTTTTTAAAATTTTTATCGAGATTTCGTCAAGTGCTTCTAATCTAGAGACAAAGGCCTGATTGTGCAAAAATCTAGAAATTTTATTCATTTTTATTTTTAAATTTGTTTTCAACTTTTGATTAATTTTTTTTATTTTTTCAAATTTCAATGTTGGTGAGATAAATTGAAAAAGTAAAAAATTTTAATAAAAAAAACTCACTAAAAATAAAAATAAGCAACATAAAACTTAACTTATTAGTTTATTTTTTTGTTTATTTTTTATTTTTTTATATTTTAATTAAAATTTTATTTTCTTCCTCTCTGATTGATGAGAGAGATTAAAAACTATAATAATCTAATTAAATGATAAATAAATTTATTAAAAATAAATAATAAATAATTATTTCAAAATGGAGCCATTTAGACTCCGCTAAGTTTAAAATGATAAATAATAATAAAAAAAATTATTAAAATCTTGATCGATCTAAGTTTTCTTTTAAAATGATAGACAATAATAAAAGGTTATTAAATTCCTGATTGATGTGTACGGTGATGTAATCCACCATAGTTTCTAGAGTTTTACCTTTTCATTCCTTTCTTTGCCTTTTTTAATGGTTTCGCTTTTCTTTTTAATCTACTTGGATGCGGTCAAATGGAGTGTTAGTCAAAAGCTACATTTTGCTATCACTATGAGCCTACGTTTGAATTAAAAAGTTTTAATTGCTTTTTTTTTAGAGTTTTCATTTTGTTTTATTTATTTTTTTATATTTTAATTTTATTTTTTTGTGATAAGAGAATTCTAAAAAATATGCACTAAATTTGAAAAAAGAGAGATAAAACTAAAAAAATACCAAAAAGCCTATTTAAATTGTCTTTTTTTTTTTCATTTTATATGAACTTCTTTTTTTTAGTTTTTGTTCAAAATATTTTATTTTTTATTTTAAAAAGTACACTCATTTTAAGTTAATACTAAAAAATATTCATTAAAAACAAAAAAAATTACATATAAAAAAAACTAACCCAAACAGAATCTAATAAATATCCCACCAAATTCACCACAAACTTCACCACTTCTACTTATCATCTTTCTCCGGTCTCCACTTTCATTTTCATCCGCCACCACTTACCAGCAATCACCACATTTACCCACTATATGCCTTTATTGATCATTATTAACGTGGCTATCACATTTAACCACAATTTTTATAAATTTATCATCACTTCCATTCATTGGCAACATTTAACCACAATATTTATAAATTAATCGCCACTTCCATCCATTGGCAACACCTTTGGCCATTATTGACCATCATCATTGTCACTATAAGTGGTTATCATTTTTGACGATTTCTCTTTTAGTTGCCATTGCTCATTTAATTTAAAATATAATTGTGCAAAAATATTAATGTACAAAATATATTTTCATTTATAATAAATAAAAAGCAAAAAATTATAAATATTATCAAACAGGGCCTCATAATTTTAGCCTTTTTCTAAAAAAAGAGAAAAAAAAATTATTTGAAATAATTTCTTTGAGGTAGTTTTGTGCTTATGTACTTTTTTCTTCAAATGTGTAGCATGTTTTTTATTTTCTACACTTTGACTTTGTTTGATATTCATTGTGGCCTTGTTTCATACTCATGGTAGATGATTGAATTGAATTGTGAGTCTCAATGAACTCTTATATGTTATGTTTGCTTGCAAAACTTTAGCCTGAACTATAAAAGTACAGCTCGCTTGATTTTTTAGATGTGAATTGATATGATACGAGAGATAAGTAATATTGTAAATTTTATATATATTTTTAATATAAGAAGATTATAGAATGAATTGTGTGTATAATAAAAATTTTAATTTTAATTTGGTTATGGTGAAATAAAGAGTGAAATAAAATTTATAAAATTATTTTTAATTATTAGATGATGATGAAAGATAATTTAGAATCTGATATTAATAATACCAAAAGATGTCATGATATTATTAATACTATAAATGAGATATTAATAGTTTGGCATTCGATGAATTACTAGTTATAATTTCATAATACAAATATAAAATTAATAATACAAGAATACCAAAACTTAATACATGAAATTTACGTATTTTTTAATCCAATTTGACGCTCCATAATTCTCCAATCCAAAGAAGTTCTAAGAGTTTATTGGGAGAATAAATTCCAGAAGTGACGGAACTGGCCATACTCAACTCGACTCATTATCGGTAATCCAGTCTCACTGGATTCGAAAGCTAATGACAATTTTGCCCATTACTTAGGGGGCACCAAACATGATTTGATGGGGTTAATTGTGCAGAGTCCTGTTGCCCCAAGGCACAAGAGGACCTGCTATGAGGGTATTTTAAGTTACAATTTAAATTTTATAATTTGATTAAAATTATTTATTATTTTATATTTGATAAGTAATTAATTTATATAAAAAGTTAAGTCAATTAGACATCGTTATGCATATGATCGGTGCACATTTAATTTATATTTTATTTTTAATTCTTAAAAATTAGTTATTTTATTTGAAATTAAACATGATTCAATTATATAAATAATAATGTCCGATTAATTTAATTTTTTACCCATATTAAATATTTATCAAATATAAAATAATAAATAATTTTAATCAAATCATAAAATTAAAATTAAAATTCAAAATAATCTCACAACACCCCTGTTGTGACTTGGTCACAGCAGGGTGCATTGAATGTCTAATAATTGCATCTCGGGCTCGTTTGGTAATTTAATAAAAAAATTGTTTGATTAAATGAGACAGAAGATAATTGACTTTTTATTATTTTTATTGGCATCTTTAAAAAGTAAGTTTTCTTTTCTGTAAAATTAAGGATAAATTACAGTCACCTCTCTGATATTTAATAAAATATCAATCACCACCCTTATAATTTCTGAAATGTCATTAACCTCCAATTTGGTTTAAGTTTTGCATCAAATTAGTCAAATAGTTAAATTTTCGCTCAACTGTGCCTTGTTTGGTGTATATTTTGAATAAATATTTATGATCCAATTCGTTTATTACGTAAAACTCGTCGAGTTTGTTTAATATGTAAAAATTCAGATTCATCCGATATCTGTAACTTAGTGATTGAATAAGTTCTTCTAATAAATAAATAAATAAAAATTATAATTAAAAAAAATATTGTTAAACAAATGTTACTCAATTACTTAATTACAGGTATCAAATGAATCTGAATTTTTTATAAATCAAACAAACTCGACGAGTTTTACATAATGAACAGATTGGATCATAAAAATTTATTCAAAAAACATGCCAAACAAGGCACAACTGAGCAAAAATTTAATAGTTAGACTAATTTGATATAAAACCTAAATCAGAAGGAAGTTTAATGACATTTCAGAAACCATAGGAATAGTGATGAATGTTTTTCTAAATCTCAGGAGATGTCACTTAATTTATCCTAAAATTAAACAAATCTTTAAGTTAGAGTATTTGATAATTTTAAAAAGTTCACATAATTTTTTATTTTATTTTTCAAGAAAGACCCGCTACACATTCTTAACATTCTAACTTTTTTTTTTTTTGGTTGTGTATGAATAAAATGACTATAATATTCTTAGTTTAAAAGTCAATACTACTTGCAAAATAAAAAATTATGCTAATATTTCAAAATTTATAATTTAGAAACAAAAAGTAAGAATATATTAAATTTTTTAATAAAAACTAAAATAAAAAGTGACCCTCAATAAATTATGGCAAAAAATTTAACTTTAATTTTTCTTTGTAAAAAGCTAAAACTCTTTAAAACTAAGTTTTTTTTGACATTCAAACGTGGTCTAAGGTCTTGATGGGCAATCTATGCTTTTTTTGCTTTTTGGCTAAAAAATGAAAAAAAATCAACATAGTTCATTTAACAAAGAAAAAAAAAACTCCTAAAAAAAAGTTAAATCAAAATATTAGGATCTCGTTTGGTAACGTTTACAGTTTTTTGTTTTTAGTTTACAAAAAATAAAAAATATGTTTTTATTTATTTTTATAAAAAAAAATAAAAACAAAAATATATTTGGCACATAAAATGTTTAAAAAATGATAGTTGAAGATTTCGGATAAATACAGTGATTAGAGGTAGTAGTCGGATGTGTTATTTGGTGATGATAGCAAGAGATAGCAATGGTGGTCGAAAGTGGTGGTGAGAGGCGGTGGTCGTATACGGTGATCAGAGATGGTAATAAAAGACGATGATCGGAGAGGATGGCTGAATATAGTGGTCGGAAATAGTATTTAGAGTTGGTAGCCGGATGTAATAGTTAGAGCTAATGAAAAAAAATACAATTAAAACTTGTTTACAAAACAAGTAAAAATATATATTTTTTGTTTATAAAAATTTTGTAAATTTTAAAAACTGTTTATAATTTATCAAAAACAAAAATAATTACCAAACATGTTTTTAT
>JAOTRH010070121.1:0-17935 GCA_034768845.1 Heliamphora exappendiculata | reverse complement strand
ATCAATCCGGTCCGGTTCGAAATCGTGAGATTAATCCCGAACCGAGAACCAGACCCTTCAGAACGGATTTTAAAATTTTTAATCTGGAATCGAACCGTGATAAATAAAAATCGGACTGAACCGTACGGGTTGGACCGGACCGGACCGAATTATCAATTTTTTCGATTTTTTGTGCGGCCCTACTTTCCATGCGATTTCTTAATTAGATAAAAAAATATTAAAAGAATATAAAGAGAAATTTGTCAATAAAATTTATATATAAAAAATTCAAACACATTACAAAGTAAAAAGAAAAATAGAAGATATCTTACCATCATTTAAGAGTGGTTCAATACATAGCCAAGAAAAGAACAAAAACATAACTGCTATAAAAAAAACTACCAAAAAATAATCATTACCCAAAACAAAACATATTTAAAAACAAAATGAGTTCTCTAATTCATCTAGAAAAAAACATTTGCAATCAAATGCACCAAATAAAACAGATATACAATATAATGTAGTATTATATATTTAGTATTTAATTAGCAAGACATTCAAAGAAGCTATGCAACAATCAATACTACAAATTTAAATTAAAAAAATATCTAAAACCTCTATCAAGAGGAGCATGTTGAAGTGATTAAGTCTTCACAACAGGCTCTTCCAAAAATTTGTTCTTACTTCACATAAGTTCCATCTAATTTAGTAAGTGAACTTATAAAAACAAAATATAGCATTTTCAACATCCAATTGACCAAACATTTTCAATGGGACATCAATTCAGTTACTTTATTATAACAATTCTACTTTCCAAATAGTCTATCTACATAAGTCAATTGGATATTTTCCAAATAGTCCATCTACCAAGCCAAGGATACAATAAATTAGCAAAGCCAGGGAAAAAGAGCCAATGGAATAAAAGAAAAGAAGTTGAGCTGTGAGCTATAGAGTTAAAGGTCAAGGAATTAACATGACCACAATCAAGATAATAAGCTACACCAAGATAAACCATTGAAACTTTTTTCTGTTCTTCCCCTTCACGCCTTTCTATCTGGTATTTCTCTATTAATAATTTTATTCAAGCTTTTAATTCTCTCTGCTCTCTAATTCTCAAATTCTTAAACATGATTTCTCTGTAACTGGAAACTTAAAATATAGGAGAAATATGGACTAACCAGCGGCAACAGATAGGTCCAGCGGTGGTGGTTGCTTGGCCAGCGATAAGATCCGATGGTGAACTCCAGTAGAGATTCTTTGATAGCTGGAGAGAGAGTAATTAATGAAGGGATTAGGGCATGACTAAATATTCAATTTTATGCAAAAGTATCCAATTAATCAATCCGAACCCAATTTATGCAGTATAAAGAAAGAAAAAACAAAGAGCATGAACTAAATGCAATAACATATTTTGGATCAGCGCAAATGCAACATTATCAATGATTTAGTCAAATCAATTTAGCTCTAAATGTGAATGTATCAATGCTGCTAAACACTACTAAATTTAAAATTTTAACAACATTTTGTACTTTGTACATAATGATCAAGTAATTAAACATTTACATAATAATTTATTATCTATTTTTTATAATATGGATATGAGGCCATAATCTCTCTAAGTTGTTTTAGACTGTAAAGCCTGCGATATAGAACTAAAAGAAAATAAAAAACAATGAGCTGAGTTTCTCATCATCGAATCAACTTATCATAAACAATACTTGAGAAGAAAAGGAGTGGGGGCATATCAGATGATTCCAAATAGATCGAGAAAAACAAAATACTCAAAAATATATATATAATAAGAACCAGGAACATAGAGAGAGAAAGAGAGAAATTTCAATTGGTGATGTCTCATAAAAGATGCTTATAACAGGCACAATGAAACTCATCTGCTACCCCTACAGATCACAAAAATCAAAAGGAAAAAGAGAGGGCTCTTTTACTAAAATAAGTTAACTTTTTAACTTAATTAACGAATTATGAATTTCTAAACTAATTTCCATTCTATGTACAAGCGTGTTTAGCAAACACGCTTTCTTTGCAAAATATATTGTTCAAACTATCAACCCTAAAAATGTGTTTACTAAACACACTTTATTTACAAAAATATTTTTACACAAAAAACGTTGTTAGTAATAACGCTTTTATATATTTACATTAAAAACGTATTTATTAAATACGTTTTTTTTAAAAATGCAATAAACCCAGAAAGACACGAAAATGTATTTACCTGAAAAAAGCTTAATGAAAAACATATTTACATGAAAAGCGTTTTCTTTAGTTTTCGAATATATTTTTATTATTGAATCCATTTATTAATTAGAACTAGTTGAGTTTCTTGTTTGTACAAAAAATAGATTGATTTGATAACTGTACCTAATTGATTGAATAGCATTTGTTTAAAAGTTTTTTTAAAATTATAAATGGATTGAATAACTTTTATTTATATTATTTATAAAATAACATTATGTGATTACTTAATTACAGGTATCGGGTCAATTTAAATTTTTATATAGATAACAATCTTATTGAATTTTACGTAATAAACGGATCCGATCATAAAAAATATTTAGAAATTAAATCAAATATATAAATAAAGTTTAACTCCATTGAGATGAACTTGTTAAACATATGAAAGCATCACATATTAACTCATCCTTGAAGAAAACACTAATACTTATTGATTTGATAACGGTAAAACGCAATGAAAAATATATTTACATGAAAAGTGTTTTCTTTAGTTGTCCAATATATTCTTATAATTGAATCCATTTATTACGTATAATTCATCGAGTTTCTTATTTGTTAAAAAAATTAGATTGATTTGATAACTGTAACTAATTGATTGAATAACATTTGTTTAAATTTTTTTTTAAATTATAATTTTTATTTATATTATTTATGAAAGAATATTATAAGATCACTTAGTTACAGTATCTGGTCAATCTAAATTTTTATATGAATAACAAACTTATTGAATTTTACGTAATAAATGGATCCGATAATAAAAATATTTAAAAATTAAATCACAAATATAAATAAAGTTTAACTTTTTTTAGATGAACTTGTTAAATATATGAAAGCAACACATATTAACTCATCTATGAAGAAAACACTAATACGCATTAATTTGATAACCGTAAAATGCACAATGAAAAATATATTTACATGAAAAATATTTTCTTTAGTTGTCCAATATATTCTTATAATTGAATCCATTTATTACGTAGAATTCATCGAGTTTCTTATTTGTAAAAAAAAATTAAATTGATTTGATAACTGTAATTAAGTAATTGAATAACATTTGTTTAAAAGTTTTTTTTTAAATTATAACTTTTATTTATATTATTTATGAAAGAACATTATAAGATCACTTAGCTACAAGTATCGGGACAACTTAAATTTTTATATAGATAACAAACTTATTGAATTTTACGTAATAAACAGATCCGATTATAAAAAAATATTTAAAAATTAAATCAAAAATATACACAACATTTAACTCCTTAAGATCGTACTTATTAAAAATATGAACCAACTACGTACTAATACTCATTCTCTAATAAACGCGTATTTAACAAAAATGCTTTTTTTTAAATGATTTCAAATAAAGTGTGTTTAACGAAAACGCTTTATTTGAAACCAATTAAAAACGTATTTTTTAAAAACGTGTTTAGCAAACACATTTTATGTATTAAACATAAAAATGTATTTGCTAAACATGTTTTCATGTTATTATTTTTCATTCTTCAGTTTATATGAAGATTAAACTTAAAGCGTGTTTAGCAAATACGTTTTCTATTAAAGCATGTTTGCTAAACACGTTTTCACGTAAAATAAGAATTAAATTTAAAAATTTCTATTCTTGTTGAGGGTGGCGCTCAACCTGCAGTTGAGCGCGATTTCTAGAGAGCGTTGGTGCCAGTCTCTTCTTTGCTCTTGCGACGGTATTTTAATCGTTACAACTTCTTGGGTGGCAAAAACTATTAGCAATGAAAAAATGCCGTCGCAAAAACTATTAGCGACGAAAAGTTCTTTTTTAACGACGGCATCAATTTTGTCACAAATGGTTTTAAGAAAAAGTATTTTTAGCGCAAGCTTCTGTCCCTGGTGCCCAACTCACGCTCGAGCGCCGGTTGGGCGCTATGTTTACAGACCATTTTTCAAACAAGCGTATCTTTATAATTAGAACTCCAAATTGGGTCGTTCTTTTGTTTAAATTAAAGCCCCAGAATTCTACTTGTTTTTGGACATTTGTTTTAATAGGTGAATCATATCATCATATTGAGTAGTAAAAATATTCAGGTCGAAATAGTAAGTATAATCACATGCAGTGGTAAAAGTATACTTGTTCTTAGAAATGGGTGAATCATGTCAACACATTGAGTAGTAAAAATGTTCAGTGGTAGAAGTTGTTATGTTCAGTGGTAGAAATTGTCACTTTGTGTAGTAAAAACACTCTTGGCCTTTAACCTTTAAGTTTATACATGGCATCTAATTGTTACATGAATTGGTAGAAGTGGTCATATTTAGTGGTAGAAGTGGTCACTTTGAGTGATAGAAACACTCTTAGCCTTACACCTTTGACATACCACTTGGCATCATATGGTCTCATTCAATGGTAAAAGTGGTTATGTCATGTGGTAAAAGTGGTTACATATAGTGGTGAAAACACATTTCTATGCCCACCATTGCTTTTCTTTAAGGCCTCCAACGATCACATCTAGTGATATAAGTTGTCATGTTAGGTAGTAATTGTGGTCACATCTCTTAGTCGAAACACATTTCCACTTTCAATTTTTTTTTGTTTAAGGCTTCCATTGATCACATCTAATGGTATAAGTGGCCATGTCATGTAGTAATTGTGGTCATATATAGTAGTGGAAACACACTTCTACGTCCACCATTACTTTTTTTCAAGGCCTCCAACGATCACATCTAGTGGTATAAGTTGCCATGTTAAGTAGTAATTGTGGTCACTTCTAGTAGAAACACAATTCTACTTTCACCTTTAATTTTGTTCAAAGATACCAATGATCATATATAGTGGTATAAGTGGTCATCTTATGTAATATTTATGGTCATATCATGTAGTAGAAATACACTTCCACTTCCACCTTTGATTTTGACCAACGCTTCCAATCATCACATCTAATTGTATAAACGGTCATGTCATGTAGTAATTTTCGTCATATATAGCGGTGGAAACATGCTTCTACTTACACCATTGCTTTTCTTCATGGCCTCCAACCATCACATCTAGTGGTATAAGTGGTCAAGTGATATAGTAATTCTTGTCATATATAGTGCTAGAAACATACTTCCACTTCCACCTTTGCTTTTGTGCAAGGCTTCCAAGAATAACATCTAATGGTATAAGTGGTCATGTCATGTAGTAATTGTGGCGAGATATAGTGGTGGAAACACCCTCTACCTCCACCATTGCTTTTCTTCAAGACTTTTAATGATCATATATAATGGTATAAGTGATCATGTTGGGTAGTATTTCTGCTAACATCATGTAGTAAAAGTGCACTTTCACTTCCACCTTTCATTTTGTTCAAAGCTTCCAATCATCACATCTAGTGATATAAGTGGTCTTATCATGTAGTAATTGTGGTGAGATATAGTGGTGGAAACACCCTCTACTTCCACCATTGCTTTTCTTAAAGGCTTTCAATGATCATATATAATGGTATAAGTTGTCATGTAATGTAGTATTTATGGTCACATCTCGAAGTAAAAACACCCTTTTACTTACACCATTTCTTTTCTTCAAGGCCTCCAACAATCACATCTAGTGGTATAAGTTGTCATGTTATGTAGTATTTCTGGTCGCATCACATAGTAGAAATGCACTTCCACTTTCACCTTTGATTTTGTTCAAGGCTTCCAATCATCATATCTAGTGATATAAGTGGTCATGTCATGTAGTAATTATGGTGAGATATAGTGGTGGAAACACCCTCTACTTCCACCATTGCTTTTCTTAAAAGCTTTCAATGATCATATTTAGTGGTATAAGTTGTCATGTTAGGTAGTATTTATGGTCACATCTCATAGTAGAAACACACTTCTACTTACACCATTTCTTTTCTTCAAAGCCTCAAACGATCACATTTAATGGTATAACTTGTCATGTTAGGTAGTATTATTGGTCACATCACGTAGTAGAAATGCATTTTCACTTCCACCTTTGATTTTGTTCAAGGCTTCCAATCATCACATCTAGTGATATAAGTGGTCATGTCATGTAGTAATTGTGGTGAGATATAGTGGTGGAAACACCCTCTACTTCCACCATTGCTTTTCTTAAAGGCTTCCAATGATCATATATAGTGGTATAAGTTGTCAAGTTAGGTAGTATTTATAATCATATCTCGTAGTAGAAACATACTTCTACTTACACCATTTCTTTTCTTCAAGGCCTCCAACGAGCACATCTAGCGGTATAAGTTGTCATGTTAGATAGTATTTCTAGTCACATCACGTAGTAGAAATGCAATTCCACTTCCACCTTTGATTTTGTTCAAGGCTTCCAATCATCACATCTAGTGATATAAGTGGTCCTGTCATGTAGTAATTGTGGTGAGAGATAGTGGTGGAAACTCCCTCTACTTCCACTATTGCTTTTCTTAATGGCTTCCAATGATCATCTATAGTGGTATAAATTGTCATGTTAGGTAGTATTTATGGTCACATCCCGTAGTAGAAACACACTTCTACTTACACTATTTTTTTCTTCAAGGTCTCTAACGATCACATCTAGTGGTATAAGTTGTCATGTTAAGTAGTAATTATGGTCACATCTCCTAGTAGAAACATACTTCTACTTCCACATTTGCTTTTGTTCAAGTCTTTCAATGATCACATGTAGTAGTATAAGTGGTCATGTCATGTAGTAATTGTGATGAGATATAGTGGTGGAAACACCCTCTACATCCAACATTGCTTTTCTTCAAGGCTTCCAATGATTATATATAGTGGTATAAGTTGTCATGCTAGGTAGTATTTATGGTCACATCTCGTAGTAGAAACACACTTCTACTTACACTATTTCTTTTCTTCAAGGCCTCCAACGATCACATCTAGTGGTATAGGTTGCCATGTTAGGTAGTAATTATGGTTACATCTCCTAGTAGAAACATACTTTTACTTCCACCTTTGCTTTTGTTCAAGTATTTCAATGATCACATCTAGTAGTATAAGTGGTCATGTTAGGTAGTAATTGTGGTCACATCTCGTGGTAGAAACACACTTCTACTTCTATTTATTCAATCCAATGATCATATATAGTGCTATAAGTGGTCATGTTAAATAGTAATTATGGTCACATCTCGTTGTAGAAACACACTTCTACTTTCATTTGTTCAAGGCTTCCAATGATCATGTATAGTGGTATAAGTGGTCATGTTAGGTAGTAATTCTGATTATATCTCGTAGTAGAAACACACTTTTACTTCCACCTTTGATTTTTCTCAAGGCTTCCAAGGATCACATCTAATGGTATAAGTTGTCATGTCATGTAGTAGTTGCGGTCATCTATAGTGGTAGAAACAGACTTCTACTTCCACTTTTACTTTTACTCAAGCCTTCCAATTATCACATCTAGTGGTATAAGTGGTCATGTCATGTAATTATTGTGGTCATATATAGTAGTAGAAACACCAGTCTACTTCCACCATTACTTTTATCCAAGGCTTCTAATGATCACATCCCGTTAGGTATTAAAAATAGTTTTGTCCAATAATAGAAATACGCTTAAAGCTTTTTTTCTCTTGATGGCTTTCTCGTAAATTTTTAGAGTAGAAGTATTGATATATAGTTGTAAAAATTGTCATTAGTAGTTATAAAAGTAATCATATGTTGTGGTAAAAGTTATGACATTGAGTTCAGCCATTGGTTATATATAGTAATAGGAATTATGATATTGAGTAGTAGGAGTTTTCATGTATAGCAGTAATAATGGTCATATGCACTGGTATGAGACATATTGCTTTAATTTTTTGCAGAAAAACTTGGAAAATTACCTTGGGTTCAGTAAAATCAATTTCACCTTTTGTTTTATTATTATATATTTAATCCAATGGTCAAGATTTTTGTTGGACTAATCTAAGGGTCCAAAATGATTGGGGCATGATGCCCCCAAACCACTTTTGGGTATCATAGAAAATGCCGAGAGAGAGAGAGCCTGGGATAATTGGAGATAATTTGGACCGTTAGATTAGATCAATCCCAGAGATTGCCTCACGTATCCTTGCGATTCCCTTCTTCGTTTCTCTTATATGCCTTCCCACTGTTGGATTAGTGAAAGCAATATAGAAGCCATTGGATCAAATACATACCTGTCAAATCAAAATCCAGCTAAATTGTAATATAGATAATTGCTTATTTATTTATTTTATGTTATTTATTTTTAATTTTAGTAAAAAAATTTATCGTTTAATTAAATCATTATTTGGGATGACAATTTTTCCCGCCCCGCTCCAACCTCGCTCTGTCCTCTCCCCGCTTTATAGAGTTTTTCATAACAAACGAATTAGGAATGGTATTTGCTCTCTCCATCCTGTTTTTTTTCGCCCCAGCACCGATTACATAAAATAAATATTTTTTAAATGTTAATATATGTATAAAATATAATTTTATAAATATAATAAGTTCAAAATATTAAAATATTATATTTATTTTTAATTTTTTTTATATTTTTTATATTTTTATATTTAATTATATTAATTCATCAATTATTATTTTTTATTTATTATATTTTTTATAACTTTTATTAATATTATTCTTTTAAACTTTAAAAATTATACCTGAAATATCCTTATACCCGCTCCATTCTCCTCAACTTCTCCGAGAAGAAAACTAATCTCCGGCCGCACCACCCTATAGACCTCTCTTCTGTTTTAGTATTTAGTTTCAAAATAATCCATTAGTTAGTAACCACCAAAGTGACCGAAAATAATGAGATCAGTTTTAATTTTTTTGAAAATACCAATTATACCCTTATACAAACAAATCCCATGTTTTTGTTTCTCCGAAAAATCGGTCCACTCCCCGATTTAGACCGGTTTACCGAACTACTTCCGGTGTTCTCCTTCAAATTTCCGGCGGGTCACAAAAGTGATAATTCTAAGACAGAATCATCAACAAACTAAGACAACCATTCATGGTCTTCGATGTCATCAACCTTCCAACACAAGAGAACCCACCATAGCTGCCGACCTTTATGATCAGTGACAGAACAGTAGGAAGAAACACCAGCTCAATAAGGTTCTAAAAATCAACAAACAAATTTTCCATGAAATTGATTCTTGGAAGAAAAACCGATTCTGGGAAGAAAACACCAGCTTAATTCTAGGAAGAAAACTGATTCTGCCACCAATTTAAATTTCTTTTAAACGGAGGGAAGAAACAAATCAACTCAAGAAACAATCTTCAACTAAAGAAACAAATCTTCGTGAATTCAACTTAAGAACCAAACCTCAGGTTTCCATAAAACCAATAAACAAATCTTCAACTTTGGGAAGAAAAATAGGGGAATAAACCAAAAAAAAACTGAATTTAGCCCTAGTCCCCTCTAATAAGGGTTTTAACCTCTAATACCCTTCTCATTTTAACCTCTAATAAGGGTTTAAAAAAAGACAATAAGGGTTTTCTTTTAATATTTTTTTTCACTGACAAGAAAGGTTAGAGGTTAGTAACGTTTGAGAAATTACATGGGTGTATCTGTTTTTGTCAAAAAATTTTAAAAAAATAAAAAAAATTTATTTATTTATTTTAATTTGTAGTGAATATTTTATCTTTTAATTATTTTCGTACGTTCTGTTCATCATATCATAACTATTTTAAAAAGAACAAATTTAGTTTAAAAAATTAAAAATTGGTGTTGTCACATTAAATTATTAGCAAATTATCCGAACCTAAAAGTATTTTTTAAGATAAGATAAATTAAATTTATTTAATTTTAAGTAAATTTAATTTTTAAATTGCAAATTAACTAAAAATAAGTAAAAATAGCTTACAGTCTCTTATTAAGAGATTTAGAACTATTTTAATTACATTATTATTACTGTAACGCGTGTGAAGCTTGAAATTAATATTCATACTCTATTTGACAAGATTCGCACATAAGGTTAAAAAATTATAACTTTTTTAACTTAAATTATTTTTTATGTGATAATACTTTTATATTTTTTATTTGCGTAAAATAGTACACTAATAATTAATTTTAATATCAAGAGAAAACGAAAAAAGCTTAAAACTTCTTTATGAAACTGCAATTAGATGTAAGATCCACTCAATTTTCTCTCTCCTATCACTTCCTCCACTCTTTTTCACCCATTAGATTAAAAAGATCTTAACCATTAAAATTGCCACATAGGACAATTGTTATATCAAACTCTCATCTCTTGGAAAATTATAATATTTTTTAACTTAAATAATTTTTCAGGTAATAATACTTTTACATTTTTTATTTGTGTAAAATAGTAAAGTAATAAATAGTTTTAAAATAATAAGAAAAAACAAAACAAACTTAAAACTTCTTTACGAAACTTCAATTGGATGTGAGATCCATTCATTTTTCTCTCTTCTCTCACTTTCTCCACTCATTTTCACCTATTAGATTAAAAAGATCACAACTATAAAATTGCTACATAGGACAAATGTCACATTAAACTCTCCCCCTGGTAATATAGATGTAATGTGTGTGGAGCTATGTACACATTAAACTCTCTTCCCTTCTAATATAGATGTAATGCGTGTGGAGTTTGAAATTAATGTTCGTATTCTATTTGACAAAATCCACACATAAGGTTGGAAAATTATAATTTTTTCAACTTAAATTATTTTTCATTTGATAATACTTATATATTTTTTATTTGTGTAAAACTGTACACTAATAATTAGTTTTAAAATATTAAGAAAAAACGAAAAAAATTTAAAACTTCTTTATGAAATTTCAATTAGATGTAAGGTCCACTGATTTTTCTCTCTCCTCTCACGTCCTCAACTTTTTTTCACCGATTAGATTAAAAAGATCTCAATCATTGAAATTGCCACATAGGATAAATGTTACATCAAACTCTCTCTCTCTTTGTAATATAGATTTCAAGTAATAATATTTTTATATTTTTTATTTGTGAAAAATAGTACACTAGTAATTACCAGAACAAAAATAGTACACTAATAATTAGTTTTAAAATATTAAAAGAAAACGAAAAAAGCTTAAAACTTCTTTATAAAGCATCAATTAGATGTGAGGTCCACTCAATTTTCCCTCTTCTCTCACTTCCTCCACTCTTTTTCACCAATTATATTGGAAAGATCTCAACCATTGTAATTGCAACATAGAACAAATATCACATCAAACTCTCCTCCCTTGTAATATAGATTTTTATTTGTGTAAAATAGTACATTAATAATTACCAAAAAAATAGTACATTAATAATTAGTTTTAAAATATTAAAAGAAAACAAAAAAAAACGTAAAACTTCTTTATAAAATTTCAATTAGATATGAGGTCTACTCATTGTTCTCCCTCCTCTCACTTCCTCCATTCTTTTTCACCCATTATATTTAAAAAGATATCAACCATAAAATTGCCATATAAGACAAATATCACATCAAGACTCTCCTCCCATGTAATATAGATTAAATTAAAAAGATCTCAACTATTAAAATTTTTACATAGGACAAATGTCACATCAAACTGCCCTTCCTTGAAAAATTATAATTTTTTTTAACTTAAATAATTTTTCATATGATAATACTTTTATATTTTTTATTTGTGTAAAATAGTAAACTAATAATTAGTTTTAAAATATTAAGAGAAAATGAAAAAAACTTAAAACTTGTTTATAAAACTTCAATTAGATGTGAGGTCCACACATTTTTCTCTCTCCTCTCACTTTCTCCACTCATTTTCACACATTAAATTAAAAAGATCACAACCATAAAATTGCCACATATGACAAATGTCACATTAAACTCCCCTCCCTTGTAATATAGATGTAATGTGTGTGAATGTTGAAATTAATGTTTGTATTTTGTTTGACAGGATCCACACATAAGGTTGGAAAATTATAATTTTTTTAACTTTAATTATTTTTCATGTGATAATGCTTTTATATTTTTAATTTATGTAAAATTATACACTAAAAATTAGTTTTAAAATATTAAGAGAAAACGAAAGAAGCTTAAAACTTCTTTATGAAATTTCTATTGGATGTAAGGTCCACTTATTTTTCTCTCTCCTCTAACTTTCTCCACTTTTTTTCACCGATTAAATTAAAAAGATTTAAATCATTGTAATTGTCACATAGGACAAATGTCACATCAAACTCTTCCCCCTTGTAATATAGATTTTAGGTAATAATACTTTTATTTTTTTTTTGTGAAAAATAGCACACAAATAATTACGAAAAAAATAGTACACTAATAATTAGTTTTAAAATATAAAAAGAAAACGAAAGAAGCTTAGAACTTTTTTATAAAACTTCAATTAGATGTGAGATCCACTCACTTTTCTCTCTTCTCTCACTTCCTCCACCATTTTTCACCTATATAGATTAAAAAGATCTCAACCATTGTAATTGCCTCATAAGACAAATGTCACATTAAACTCTCATTCCCTGTAATATAAATTTTTATTTGTGTAAAACAGTACACTAATAATTACCAAAAAAAATAATACACTAATAATTAGTTTTAAATTATTAAAAAAAAAGAAAGAATCTTAAAACTTCTTTATAAAACTTCAATTAGATGTGAGGTCCACTTATTTTTCCCTCTCCTCTCACTTCATTCTTTTTCATCAATTAGATTAAAAAGATCTCAACCATTGTAATTGCCACATAGGACAAATATCACATCAAACTCTCCTCCCTTGTAATGTGGATTATTATTTGTATAAAATAGTACACTAATAATTACCAAAAAAATAGTACACTAATAACTAGATTTAAAATATTAAAAGAAAACAAAAAGAACCTTAAAACTTCTTTATAAATCTTCAATTAGAAGTGGGGTCCACTTATTTTTCTCCCTCCTCTCACTTCCTCCATTCTTTTTCACCCACTAGATTAAAAAAATCTCAACAATTGTAATTGCCACATATAACAAATATCACATCAAACTCTCCTCCCTTGTTATATAGATGTAATGTGTGTGAGGCTTGAAATTAATGTTCATACTCTGTTTGACAATATCCATACATAAGGTTGAAAAATTATAATTTTTTTGAACTTAAATTATTTTTCGTGTAGTAATAATTTTTTATTTTTTATTTGTATACAATAGTGCACTAATAATTAGTTTTAAATTATTAAGAGAAAACAAAAGAAGCTTAAAACGTATTAATGAAACTTCAATTAGATGTGAGGTTCAGTCATTTTTCTCTCTCCTCTCACTTCCTCTACTCTTTTCCATCCATTAGATTAAAAAGATCTAAACCATTAAAATTGTCACATAGGACAAATGTCACATCAAAATCTTCTTTCTAGAAAAATTATAATCTTTTTTAACTTAAATTATTTTTTATGTGGTAATATTTTTATATTTTTTATTTGTGTAAAATAGTACACTAATAATTAGTTTTAAAATATTAAGAGAAAACAAAAGAAGCTTAAAACTTCTTTATGAAACATCAATTAGATGTGAGGTCCACTTATTTTTCTCTCCTCTCACTTCCTTCACTCTTTTTCACCTATTAGAATTAAAAGATCTCAACAATGGTAATTGGCACATCGAACAAATGTCATAACAAACTCTCCCCCTTGTAATATTGATTTCATGTAATAATACTTTTATATTTTTTATTTGTGTAAAATAGTACAGTAATAATTATAAAAAAGAATAGTACACTAATAATTAGTTTTAAAATATTAAAAAAAAATCAAAGAAGCTTAAAACTGCTTTATGAAACTTCAATTAAATGTGAGGTTCACTCATTTTTCTCTCTCCTCTCACTTCCTCCACTTTTTCTCAACTATTAAATTAAAAAAATCTCAACCATTAAAATTGTCACCTAGGACAAATATCACATCAAACTCTATTCCCTTGTAATATAGATTAATGTGTGTGAGATTTGAAATTAATATTCGTACTCTATTTGACAAATTCCACATATAAGATTGAAAAATTATAATTTTTTTAACTTAAATTATTTTTCATGTGATAATACTTTTTATTTTTTATTTGTGTAAAATAGTACACTAATAATTAATTTTAAAATATTAAGAGAAAACAAAAGAAGCTTAAAACTTCTTTTTGAAATTTCAATTAGATGTGAGATTCACTTAATTTTCTCTCTCCTCTCACTTCCTCCATTCTTATTCACCCATTAGATTAAAAAGATTTCAACCATTACAATTGCCACATTGGACAAATGTCACATCTAACTCTCTCTCTTTTTAATATAGATTTCATATAATAATACTTTTATATTTTTAATTTGTGTAAAATAGTATACTAATAATTACCCCCAAAAATTGTACACTAATAATTAATTTTAAAATATTAAAAGAAAACGAAAGAAGCTTAAAACTTCTTTATAAAACTTTAGTTAAATATGAAATCCACTCATTTTTATCTCTCTTCTCACTTCCTCCACTCTTTTTCACCAATTGGATTAAAAATATCCCAACTTGTAATTGCCACATAAGACAAATGTTACATCAAACTCTCCTCCCTTGTAATATAGATGAAATGTGTGTGATGCTTGAAATTAATGTTCGTACTCTGTTTGACAAGATTTATACATAAGGTTGGAAAATTATAATTTTTTGTGATCGTAAATTATTTTTCATGTAATAATATTTATATATTTTTTATTTGTGTAAAATAGTACAATTATGATTAGTTTTAAAATATTAAGAGAAAACGAAATTAAGAAACTTAAAACTTCTTTATAGAACTTCCGTAAAATGTGAGGTCTACTCATTTTTCTCTTTCCTCTCACTTCCTCTACTCTTTTTCACACATTAGATTAAAAAGATCTCAACCATTAAAATATTCACATAGAATAAATATCACATCAAATTCTTCTCACTTGCAATATAGATGTAATGTGTGTTAGACTTGAAATTAATGTTCGTATTCTGTTTGACAAAATCCATACATAAGGTTTGAAAATTATAATTTCTTTTTAAATGAAATTATTTTTCATGTGATAATACTTTTATATTTTTTATTTGTGTAAAATAGTACACTAATAATTTGTTTTAAAACATTAAGAGAAAACGAAAGAAGTTTAAAACTTCTTTATGAAAATTTAATTAGACGTGAGGTCCACTCATTTTTCTCTCTCCTCTCACTTTCTCCACTCTTTTTCTCCCATTAGATTAAAAAGATATCAACCATTAAAATTGCCACATAGTACAAATGTCATATCAAACTCTCCTCCCTTGAAAAATTATAATTTTTTTAACTTAAATTATTTTTCATGTGATAATACTTCTATATTTTTTATTTGTGTAAAATAGTACACTAATAATTAATTTTAAAATATTAAGAGAAAACAAAAGAAGTTTAAATTTTTTTTATGAAACTTCAATTAGATGTGAGGTCCACTCATTTTTTTTTCTTCTCTCACTTCCTCCACTCTTTTTCATCATTTAGATTAAAAAGATCTCAACTATAAAATTGCCACATAGGACAAATGTCACAAAAACTCTCCTCCCTTGTAATATAGATGTAATGTGTGTGAGGCTTGAAATTAATGTTCATACTCTGTTTGACAAGATCCACACATAAGGTTGGAAAATTATAATTTTTTTTCAACTTAAATTATTTTTTATGTGATAATACTTTTATATTTTTTATTTGTATAAAATAGTACACAAATAATTATTTTTAAAATATTAAGAGAAAACGAAAGAAGTTTAAAACTTCTTTATGAAATTTCAGTTAGATGTGAGGTTCACTTATTTTTTTTCTATCCTCTCACTTCCTCCATTCTTTTTCACTCATGAGATTAAATAGATTTCAACCATTAAAATTGCCTTATAGGATAAATGTCACATTAAGCTCTCCTCTCTTGTAATATAGATAAAGTGGACCCCTCGATTGAAAAAGAATGTGACTAAGCAAGTTGATAGAAGAATGACACATTTTTTACAAAATTAAGTAAAAATTTTTAAAATTTATCCCAACTAGACGGAGCTATTTAGTCTATGTTTAGCTTAGTTTTTTGGAAATTTTTTTTGTTTAAAAGTCTCTTAAAAAATTCACTTGTTTTGCCTCAATTGATTTTTTTAAATATACTTTTACATTTATTTTTTTACAAAAAAAGTCAAAAAATCAAAAATCAACAAAAAAAACTTAGTCCAAACACGAGCTCAACGTTTGTGAAAGGGATAGGGATGTGTTTCATTCTCTACCCAAATATAGTTAGAACTTACTTTTGTTTGGAATAATTACTTATTTATTTTATTTACTTTAATTTTATTTTTAATTACTTTTTTATTATTTAGTAAAATAAATATATTTTTAACTCTTTTCATTAAGACAAATCGGAAAATAATTTTTCTTGAGTAACATACATATAAAAAAAATTGAACAGACAAAAAACAGAAAACAAGTCAAATTTTACATGTGTTGAAAAGCGTTGACACAATCTAACCCAATTAATTGGCCCGTTTTAATGACCCCAAACAGTTGTGAAGAGGAACCGAACACCTTTTGACCGAATGTAAGAAGCTTTTGTGAATCCCTTCCTAGCTCTTTAGCTTGTGTTTGGATTAGTTTTTTTTCTAATTTATTTTTCTTTTTTTTATAAAAAAAAAGTAATTGTAAAAGATATGAAAAAAATCATTTGAGACCAAACCAATGGGCTTTTTTAAAGACTTTTATGCAAAAAAATTTTAAAAAAAGTTAGGCCAAACATAGGCTTACAAAGACGAAAACCTTGTTAGCGCATTTCGATCGAATTTGATCGAGAAGCACTCCAACATTCAAGTTAGATTTCACTCTTGAAAGGTATTCCAAGTAAGAATTGATATAGAATGACGTAACTCTTTCACTTGGGTACTTGCCTTTTTATAGAGGTCATATATGAGGTGGTTGAGATTTTACGATTCTCCCATTTCTATCTCATAATATTTGGGATTATCCTTTATCTTCAAGCTGTCCTGGTTGCTCTAGGAGGCTTTTCCCATCTTCCCTGAATTCATTTCGTGGGGACGATATTTTCATGGGCGATTATCTCACTCAAGGCTTTCGGCTAGCCTGCTTTCATTAGTGTGCATAAATCATCACGGGTCATCCATTATGGGGTGGCTCGAACTCATCAAGGGCCACTTTGCTAGGGGTGGTCCGAACTCTTAATGGGATATCCTTTTCAAAACGGTCTGGATAATCGCGATTCTCGACTGGGTTTTTGGCATACATTTATCTGTCTCTAATAACCTGTTTAACAATTTATTTAATAACAAGTTCACATTTTTAATTATATATATATATATTTAAACTATAAAATCACATAAATTATAACAAATAAGAAACTCCAAACAATATGCAAAAAGTCTTTAAATAGTTTGATATAAAAATAACATGAAATAGTTGATGGAAAAAAAATATATAAAAAATTAAACAAGTAAGATGAATTATTTTTGTGTTCTACTGGTTCAACACTAATGACTCAACCTGTTTATTAAACGTGTTATCGAGTTGTGTCATTTTTAACTTCGTGTCGAAAAATAGTAAATCATAACTCTTTAACTTTATGTAGGGTTCGAATCGTATTAACGCGTCGTGTCAAAATTTCCACCCCTACTAGCTTATAGATCCATTTGGTAAATTATTTGTTTATTTATTTTTAATTTTAGTAAAAAAACTTATCGATAATCAAATCAATATACTTTTTGGCTTCTTTTATCAATGTTGGAATATTAGATTTAGATTGATTAGAATATTAGATTGATTAGATTGATTTTATTCTGATTTGATTTTATTC
>JAOTRH010070110.1:0-17936 GCA_034768845.1 Heliamphora exappendiculata | reverse complement strand
TTTTGCCATTGGTTGATTAAACAATACGGTACTGTTAAACGTAACAGATAATGTTGGCTCAAATGGAGTTCATATCGAGTTTACATTAATTATTCAAATCAAGTTGAATTAAATTGATTTAGATATTATTAAGTGGTTGAACATATTATATTTGTTTTTTTTGTTTGTTTTTGGTTAAGAATGAACGATAAATGAATTGTTTGTTTATTTCTTTTAGAGAGTAACACTTACACAGATATCTTCATATGTGATAATAACTTATTTTTATTTATTTTATTTTATTTATTTTTATTTAAGTATATTTTTTATAATTTTTAAAAATTATTATACATATTTGAATACTTTTATATGGAGAGCTGAAAAAGTAATTTTATTTTATCAAAATATAATTTTTTTGAGAAAGATGAAAATAAACTAAATTGGTATATAGTGAATTCTTTTCCATGTTTGGATCGGAATTTTTTATTTTTTGATTAAAAAAGTAAAAAAAAAGACAAAAATTAAAAAAGACAAAAAAATATGGAAAAAAACAAATAAAATAACCCAAACTAATAGGGCCATGATCTCATAGCTTCTATTCCTTAATTTGTTCTTTGGGTTTTGGCCAACTCTTTTTTTTATATTTTTCCTATTATCTGTTTCAGATAATTTCCAATGACAAGTTCGTAAGTGTGGAGCACAGAGTTTTGGCACAGCCAATTGGGCCAAGGGTCTCAGTTGCATGTTTCTTCACTCCGAGCACCGAAGCCGGAGCTAAGCCGTTCGCGCCGATAAAGGAGCTTCTGTCGGAGAACAATCCACCGGTATATCGGGAATTCCACCTCGGAGACTACATCACCTATAAGTACAAGACCAGACGACACGATGATATCTCCGCCCTTTCTCTCTATAAGCTCTAAATATACGTACAGGAAGGGCCGGCTTGCCCTTGCCGAAGAAGCTAGCTCGCCGCAATTTCCCAGCTAAAAGAATTCTCCACATCTCTCAATAAAAACAAATGCTACCCGTGCACATATATAAAATACAAAATCAGACAGCATCTCTTTTATATGAAATAAATCTCATATTTTTGTAAGATTCATTTTATATGAAAAATAATCTTAGCTAACACAAAATATTTAATTTTTTTTATCGTAAAGTGGATTCTAACTAGATAAACAAAAAAATTTTTTATTTAGTATATATCTTGTATTCTGTGGATTCATATAAATGATATTTTATTTATATGTATTTAGGCTGGGTTAAAGTCATGAATTCACAAGAAACTTATTATGTGTAGGGTTTTATAATTGTATGAGGCTTGAATTTTAGGATTTCCTATAAATAGGACTTTATATTTTCAGTTATCGTGTGAAAAGTTGAATTAAAGAGGGTAGAGAGTTAAGGCGAGATGAAAAAATACGGAAGACACGTGAGTAATCCTTAAGCGAAGAAACGGAGTCTGTTTTAAGGCTCGGGTTGTGAATATCAGAGTTTGTAGTATTTTTAGTCTCGTGATTGTACATTTTACGGCTATAATGAGTTATCTCTCGCACCCGTAAATGTAGGTAAATTATGTTAACTATGTAAATCCTTACTTGATTTTTTCTTTACTGTGTGTAAGAGCCGTTAACGGGCCGAGTTGACCCGCGTAAATAGTGCCTAAGTCCGCCCGCGAGCTATGCCCGACGTGGTACTTTTTTGTGACGGGTCGGTCTTGATCTTAAATAGTTAAGTCTAGTCCCTACCTGATGAACTTAACTAAATCGGGCTAGTAGGCGAGCCAGCAGGTGGGCAGTGACTTAGAAACTTAAATACTTTTTTTTTTGTAGTAAAAAAAATTAGCTTAAAACTTTTTAACTTTATGGCCTATTCAAGAGTTAAATAATTTTTTTATTAGTAAAATAATTTTATTAATTACATAAAATAATTTCTATTAGGCGGACCACCGAATTGGACTACTACGCGGGTTAATGGACTTTAATCCTTATATCCAGACCCGACCCGAATACTATTCGGACGGGCTTGGCATGCTTGAGCATCGGGCTTTAATTCACGCTTGTCGTGAACAGCGTGGGCGGCTGCTTCTTTTGCAAAGAAAAGTTGCTTCCCGGTTATTTATCAATATGGAGATACCAATTCGGGTTTCACCACTCAAATCACTTTAGACATGCAATCCCCAAATGGCTTTTTCCAAAATAGTAAATTCCCAAAATAAGAGTTTAAAGAAAAATTGTTCAAGCCCAATCTCTTTTTATTTATTTTCAAGAATTGGGCTTGGATCATCCGTACATGGGGGTGGACCAACCCAACAAAGCTTTTTGTGAGTTTATTTGTGGAGAAATTTGATGGGTGGACCAACCCAACAAAGCGATTTTGACCTTTGTTTCATTTTTCTTGTGCGCAATTGAGTCCCTTGGTTTGGGTATTTTGGCAGTGTTTGGCTTATCCTTTTAGCTTTTTTACCTTTTAACTTAAATTTTTTATATATTTTTTAAAATTGTCATGATTTTTATTATACACATCCATTTTATATAAAAAAATATTAATTATAAATTATTTTATAATTTTGTTTCACACTTTTTCTTTTCACTAGAATCTAGTACATAGATTTTCAAAAGCAAAGCTCAATGATTGGGACAATAAAAGAGCTAACTTTACTCCTGATGAGGCGATTATAAGATTTCTCTTGGTATAATATGTTAAAATTAAATTTAGTAATCTTATTTTTGGTAAATTTTTGACCAAAATAAATGTAGAATTTATACGTCTTTTGATTTTATTTACTAAAATCCAATAAAAGATTAATGAAAAATCGATGTTCAAAGTCATTGCTTAAACAAAAATTTTATTAGGTTCATTGGAAGTGTGAAGCTTCAATCTCGCGTTAGAAGTTCTTGAAGATCTTAGTGGATATATATAAGTTAGAATTGAAGTAAAAGAAGAGTTTCTTGGGAGTATTCAATTTTGTGGACGGGGTGAAACCCCACAAACGGTGGATTCAACCCATTTCACATACACGTGCGTGCCGCCACCGCCAAGCTCGGGTCATGGGTCGGCCTGAGTAGCTTATATTTTTGAAAAAAATTTATTTAAATTTTTATTTAAATAAAACTTTTCAAAAAAATCAAATTTAAAATTCGGTTACTTACCGTTAACCCAACAGGTGAAAAATCTAACGATCATTTTCGAAAATAGAGCGCTCGCGAGGTGCTCGTTGAGCACTCGAGTGCCCATGCGCGAAAACTAGACCAAAATAGGGCAGTTGCGAAGAGCTCGTAGAGCGCTTGAGCACCCCCTATCCAGTGTTGGGTGCTCGCTGAGCGCCAAAGCCCCCTTGAACTCTAGTGTAGGGCGCTCACAGAGCATTCACGGAGTGCTTCAGCACCGATGATGAAAAATTGAACCTGTTCTAAACAAGTGCAGTGATTTTTCTTAAAAGTCACTTTAATAGCTATTTAAACATATCATTATGCACAAAATTTGGCATCCTATAACTCCTTCTTCTATTGCATTATTGTGTGTGCAAGTTAAAGAGTCCAAGAGTACAAAACACTTAACAGTTCACTGTACTCGTAAATTGGAGTGCTTCTTCTCGGGGTGTGATAGTTGTATCTTAGGATATTGATATTCGTGAAACCTATTAGCACAATTGTGAAGGACGAATCTATCTTAAGGAGATAGTGTTCAACACTAGTCTCGATTATCTACATTATTTCGTTTTAGCATTTGTTTGTAATAATTTAACTATAGTTCTTTCGTTTACAATTTCTATATTTTCAGTTTGTTCTTCAGTACAATATTGGATTTTGATTAAATTTTATTTATATTTTGAATCATTTTTTCCAACAATCTTAAGATAGATTAGTAATTTTCTAGAAAATTTTTTACTGTACTGGTTTTTAAAAACTTGTATTTCTCTTATGTTTTTACGTTTCAATTTTGTTGTTTTACAGAATTTCATTTCTTTCCTTTTAAATTATGTATGTTTCTGGTTATTTCTGGTATTTGTTTTAAATTTACAAGTATTTGATTATTTGTTCATCTTCTATTGATACAGAAAGAGGCACTGAAAATATCAGTATTAGAAATACAACCACTGTTCCTACCAGTGCGTTCGTAGGAAATATGGTCACAGCCATTGCTCATGCAAGTGTGTATGTAGAACTCTTGTTGTTCCTACTGTACATGTGAATCCCAAGGAGAAGCTGAAAAAGTTTGGCGGTTTTGATTTCAAGATATGACATCAGAATATGTTGTTTTTATCTCACGATTCTAAACTTGGCGAAATTTCTTCATGAAGATTCGCTTACTTTGAAGGAGGACGGGATGGATTGACAAGTTATTGCCACGGTAGAAGCATAAAAACATGATAATCTTTTTT
Source organism: Heliamphora exappendiculata (assembly GCA_034768845.1). Classification (NCBI taxonomy): domain Eukaryota; kingdom Viridiplantae; phylum Streptophyta; class Magnoliopsida; order Ericales; family Sarraceniaceae; genus Heliamphora; species Heliamphora exappendiculata. Next base: position 13,573 of record JAOTRH010070110.1, on the reverse strand, counting down.
GTCGGAATTACATCCTTAACGGATTAGATAACGCATTGTATAGTGCGCATAGTCCAATCCAGACAATAAATGGACTTTCTAGATAACACATTGTATGAAAGTACTAAATAATGTATTTATGAGAGCACTATGAGAGTACTATATAACATTTTTTATGAGAGAACTGCATAACAATTTTATGTGGCATTTTCATATAATCTTGTAATGATAAATTTTACGGTAAAAAAATAATAATTCATTTTTGTTAGATAATTAAGAGATAAAGAGGAATCAACATAATATAAGTTGAGATTATTTATTTTTTGAGATTATCATATGATATCACCTGCGTGATACTTCAAAAGTATCTAATAATTTGCCCATTTAAGAGCAAGAGTCTTATGTACTCGAATATCAATACATCGATCGTGTAGTAAAGTGAGTTCAGATACTCAGAGTTTACCATAACCTGAGCATCAACAAGCCAATTTTGATTTGAATCTCAATGAGAGCAAGCTAAGGGGTTTGACAGTTCACCCAAAAATTATTTAAGATAGAATCATAAAATGCTTGAGCGGATCTTTTTCTTGGGCTGTATCGGTAACGTAGATGCTGGCAAAGTCTTTGAATTTAAAATCTCTGTATAGCTGATTACTACCTTTGTCGATGAACAATTTTGCGGTTTTGATAATGCAATCCTCAAAAGGTTGAACGAAGCTAGCAACGGTTGTTCGCGCAACACTTGGGTTTGCCACAACCCGATGATCAGCGCTCTTCAACTTTCCATTGGTGATTATCTATAGAAACATTTCATCATTAAGATAGTTAATAAAAAGAGCAATACTACTACGTGTATACAGACGTCAGATAAAAATTTAAACACATTTTTCTTACATAAAATAAGTCTTATACAATTGTAAAATTCATTCTATACGAGAGTAGTGTATCCAAAAATGTACTCCAATTTGTGTACTTAGTAATTTTTTATTAAAAAATAATTAAGTTTATTAACTTTTTTATCCAATTGCATTTTTATCGCCTGGGCTTGTTAATTTTGGAATTAAAAAAGGTGGCTTTTTTATTATAAGAAATTAACTTTTTTAAGATGTACGGATGGTACATTTAAAAAATTGACTAATTTTTATTGTATTTCTTTAAGAGAAAAAGCTATACATATTCCAATTAATTTAGCTATTATTATAAATATAATAATTATAATATACTCAATAAAAAAATCTAACTCTATGCTAATTATTACAGGTTAAATTCACGTCCAAAAAAAATTTATACACATCGCAAACAATTAAACTTTTTTTATAAATAAAATAACTAGAATAGACTCAATAAAAAATTTAACTCTATCCTAAAAAAAATGATTGGGCGGCTAATAAAACGGTTTTTTCTGACTTAATCATTTTATTTTATTTTTTATCTCAAAATTTTTATTTTTCTAACTTCTCATTCCTTAAATATATTTTTTTCTCAAAATTGACCGAAGTTAAAGAAATTTACTACGTATGGGAAAAAAATGCATTGTGTTTGTTTGGATTTTTTTTTGTATTTTTGTTTTTTTGTAATTCTTGTTTAATATTTTTTCTTTTTAATTTCTCGAGTTTAAAGAAACTTAAAAGTAAAAAAAATTTTAAAAAAGAAAAAAAAATTATCCCATTGTTGATTATACTATACATTACTGTAATACATTGTGAAGTGTTTAAAACTGGAACTTTTAATTCTTTTGTCTCCTTGTTTGTTACTTAAGTCAATAACATTTATATGGTAACATAATTAATGTCAATAAAATTTATATTTAAATTACTCTCATACTCATAGGAAATTTTTTTTTCCTAACTTACTCCTATAAACTTGCAAAAATATTTTCTATTTGTGTGCACTATTAAAGCAGTATATATATAATTTACACAAAAAGTTAAAAAGAGTTATGCACCTAGTAGGAAAGCATAGTCCGCTAAATCTATTAATTATTTGGAATTATGAATTTAAATAGTTGATTAACAAATTTAGAATTTGATAAAGTTAATGCTAGTAACTTATAGATTGCTGTTTGTACCAAAAATTGTAAGTATTTAAAAAAATTTATAATTTATAATTAAAAATAATAGTAAAAAACTAAAAGCTACTAACAGTAGCATTTTCAAACACTCCATTTTAAAATGTTGATGTTGAAGATAACTTAAACTTATTTTCATATCTATTATTATAATTAATTATTACCCTATGTTTCACATTTTTAAAAAGTTTTTTTTTTGTTAAAAATATCAGCTTTTAAGATTTAGCCTCTGTTTAGACTAGCCTTTTTTTTATAAATTTTTGTTTAAAAACTTTTTAGAAAGCCTACTTATTTGGTCTACTATTATAATTAATTAATTTTTTTTTACATCTTTTCACATCTACTTTTTTATAAAAAAGTTAAAAGACCGAAAAACCTATTAAAAAAGCTAAGCTAAACACAAGCTTAATATTTGGCATCTTTAAAAAGTCACCTATTTTTTCACTATGTACTCTTACTCTTTTTTTTAGTAAAATAACCATAAAGTTCTCAATTAAAAAAATCAACTATACTCTAAAAAAAAAGTCTTGGCAGTATTTCAAATATTATGCCTTAAAAGTAAAGAAATAAAAATATTTTAGACATTTTAATAAAAAAAAACTACTCTAAACAATTTATTTCAAAAAACTTTAATTCCCTGTCTTTTTTCTTCAAAAACTAAATCTCTTACAAACAAAACTTATTCAACATCCTAAATAGAGACTTGGGCCGTGATTGATAACTTTGATTTTTTGATTTTTTTTGATTAAAAATGACAAAAAAGCTAAGGTTGCCCATTTGACAAAAAAGTTAAAAAATTGAAAAGTCAAATCAAAACACAAATTCTCAAAATATTATATTCAAACTCTCATCACTTTTAAAATACAATAATACTCTTTATTCAGAACTTATTTACTACTACCAACTATATATAATTAATGATATCAAATATATAGAAGAGTAAAATTGTCAATTTTAAACAAAAAGTAAAAAAAAAACTAACTTTTCTCTCAAATAACTAACTTTTTGAACCCAATTTAATTGTTTGGTTGAAAACGTAAACAACCAAAAAATTAAACTTTTAAGCTAATTATCAATCAAACCTTTAATACTAATGCAAAAAAATCAACTAATAATAACTAAAAAAATTATGTTTTAGACTTTAAAATATTTATTTTTTAATCTAACGTAGCACGAGTTTATTGCTATTACATGATTAAGACAGAGAGAGAGAGAGAGAGAGAGAGAGAGAGAGAGAGAGAGAAAAGTACCTGCAGCATGTGGTTTATATTGAGCACAAAGGCATTGGGAATGGGCTCAACAGCGACCCATTGGTTATCTTTCATGACTTGAAGCCCAAGCACATGGCCTTGGTTAAGAAGGGTCAGCATGTGAGGATCGCCGTGTTTGGGCAACCCCAATATTCGGGTCGGGTCAGGACATGCCGGATAATAATTAAGGCTCATGGTTTGGCCTTGGCTGAGCTCTCCCCTGAAATACCCAACTTCGAGCCCTAACCCTTCGCAGATAAGATCCAAAAGTTGTAAACCAAGCTTCCTCACCTCCACTGAATAGCGTCCAAACACCTCTCTGTGAAATAATAATAGTTCAAAAATAAATAAATAAACAAAGAGAACAATCAAACCATGTTCGGATCAAAGTGGCTAATAATAATATATGAGTTTTTTTATTGATATGACACGTATCGGTATTAGTAATATACCGAATATAGGTACAGTATCGACATGTATGATTTGTATTGATGATTAAAGTATGATATTGACAAGTATGACTTCGATTGAGGGACTAAAAGTTCTGAATAGATTATTAATTCAAAATAACATTATTTCTCATCTTTGTATTAAGGGTCTAAAATTATGATTGAATTATTAATCTCTCATTTTCTCCTATGAGTAACAAATCAATGAGATATGACATAGTTAGTGGATGAATAGTTTGTAGGGAGATTATTTATCTTTTATTTTTTTATCTTTCAAAACAAACAAAAGATGACATGCCTATGTTGGGGTATTGAAATTTGCGTAAACTGTTAGTCGAGAATAATCTTGTATGTCATGTTTAAATGTAAAATAAAAATTTAAACAAATAATTCAAATTTGTTCAAATTTGATACAAAGTCTTTTAATATTAAAAACATAATTTATACAAAAAAAAAAATAACAATACAAGTTTTTTCTTGCTTGTTATGCTGTCTTAAAGGTTTAAAAGTGACTTTAAGCACCTTTCAAATGGGGGAAAAAATGTATTTTGATAGTTGATTATTTTTAGTCACTTTTACTGTTTTGGGTTGACCGATTTGGGGGGGAAAAAAAAAAAGAAAACTCTCTCAACACTAATCACTTGATTGGTTTAAAATAATAATAATAATAAAATATATCAAAGATAAATAGAGAGATAGTGTTGTCCTTTGAAACGCCTCTTCTCAAATCTCTCAAAATTAAAAAGATTTAGAGATAAAAGAATTTAGGTGATTATTTACTTTTTATATTATCTAAATTGTCCATATAAAAATAAGAAAACTAAAAAAGTTAATTTCATAAAATAACTAGTATTATTTTTTTTCTTTTCTTTTTATGAAATCTATCCAAATAAGATAGAAGAGAAATCGATTTTTTGTTTGTTTTTCTCTTAATAGTCCACACAAAAAAGAGAGAAAATACAATTATTTTTTTTCTCTTATAACTGAAGGAAAAAAAGCATAAACTTTTCTTTGCTTTTCTCTTATTAATAACAAAATAGGCTTTTAAACTAAAAAATAATAAGTCTGACTTAAAGTCGAAACCCAAACAAGGCTGACGTACATACCTGTACCGGGGTGGATTTTGGGGCCAATGATGCACATGGTCCTCTACGGGGTGACAAGGGTGCCACAAATTGAGTCTCCAAAAGTGAACCTCCTCATGGGCATAGCTAACGCTTGTTTTGAGCCTACAACGATTTGGATCGTTTGAGTAGAACCTCTCCTTCTCCTCCTCAGGCAACTCAAAAAACTCCTCCGCCACCGTTAATACGTCCTCCATCAACTCCTCCGAAACCCCATGATTCCTCAACTGCAATTCTAAGCGTTCAAAATGTCACGTCTTTTTATTTTATTCGGGTGTTTTATTTTCGGTTAATTTGCATGCAACTCCAATTATTTTTAAATTTTTTAAATTAACTGTTTGAACAAAATTCCAATGTCATCAGGAGTTTCCAATTGATGACCATTTAAAACAAATCCAAAATCAAACCAATTAAGCTACTCCCCAGAGTTAGACCTTCAGCTAAATTGTACGTTGGACTTCGTATTGGCCTTCTTTGGGGGTAATCTCGAAAGTTTTGCTTATTTTTATGTTATTGCTTTTGAATTTTTTTAATTTTTTTACTAATTTAATTTATTTTTTTTTTACTTTTTCGAATGCTCTTAATAAAATTAATCAAAAAGTAAAGGGTTTTGATCAAAAATTTTTAAAATTTTTTTTACTAAAAATAAAAATAAAAAATATAAAATTTAGTCTATTGACTTATTTTTTTTGACTTTTTTAATCTTTTTTTTTTGTATTTTGATAATTATTTTATATTTTTTCAGCTCGTCTCGATAAAATGAGTTAAAACAACATACCAATTATCCAAACATGGCCATTATTTTATGAGTGATATTATTATGTGTTATGCTAACCATAGCTAAGTAAGCAGTGAGTAAATAGAAACAAGTAAACAAGTACCGATAAGAATTTTTATCGTTTAATCTTTAGTGAGAACTGCAATAACCACATCTAACCTCTTCGAGGCCAATAAAAATAAAATCTTCCTACCACGATATATTAGAAATATAAGAAAATGTGAATTAAGGACCTGAAAGAATCCATATTCCTGGCTAGCCTTCATGATTTGCCGAATCACTTCCGTCCGATCGCGATCAAGCCCTTGGAGATCAATGACGGGGATGGTCTTGCACGGAAGAGCAACGCCGGGTCGTCTTTCCGGTGGTAATACGTAGGATTCCAAAACGGCCGGTTGAGTACTGAACCGGTTTGAAATGAGTTTCTCCATGATTGCTCTCAAATGGGTCTATTCTCTGAGTTTGATGATAAAGCTATATATCACCTAGTGAGGGGGAGAAAGTGGACAATTCAGTTTCACTCTGTTTTTCAAATAAATAAAGAATTTTTCATTTAATTTATAATTTTTTTGGTGGTTTTACATTGAAAATATCAACGGTTTATATTATAGAGCTCGGATTATTGAGAAGATCGATAATGCTCAATAAATTATGTCGATTGGACACCTATTATTATATGGTCTAAATAAGTTATGTCGTAAGAAATATAGTACTAGTATAGATTTGAGTGTAGAGCTTTTAATTTTTTAAGATTTAATATGATTTTATCACTTAATCATCGATTTTTAATTAATTTATTTTTTTATATAAATAATTTTTTTAATATGCTTTATAATATTAATGATTTGAATGATTTGAATAACTAAAATAAACCTATGAACAATTATAAAATGAAAATTGAGGGCTTTCATTTTATAAGAAAAATAAAGAAAATTCAAATCCCCTGCTCTCTTTTTTGGTGGTGTAAGTAATATGCTACCTTACCTGAAAGTCAAAAGTGTGTCGTTTTATAAGAGTTAGGTATACTTACTTGTCTTTCTATCTTAATGGATAGAAGTTTTGGGGGAAAAAATAAAAAAATATTAAAAATGATCGGGTTTGTTGTTTCAAATTTTTGTCATCCATGTTTAATAGAGTGATCGGACAGTGTTAAATGGTGAAAAAAAAAATAAAAGAAAACAATCACAATATCTTAGCATACTACAGAAAAATTGAAAGAATAATTTAACCGATTGAGCAGTTTATACTGGACAATAATTTTTAGTGTGCTACTAGGGTTGCGGTTTGATCTAATTTCTATAGTATACATAAAATATTTTATGTGTGTCAGAAATCTTAAAACATCATATACTCAAGTGAGACTCATTTTAGAGGTTAAAAAAAGTATAGAGAGATAAAAATATGCCCAATTTGAGACTACAGTGATTGTGAGATTTCGAGAGTGAATTTTATAACTTTATTTGCGTATAGTAGATTGTTTCTTATGTCTCCTAGGTATAGGTAGACAGCCGAATTATATATATTTTTTATTCGTATAATTATTGCATTTTTCTATTTTTTTTTGTAAATTGAAATTTACGTTAGAATTTGCTATTAAATCAGTCGGTTGTTTTAGATATTCGAGTATTTAAATTCCAACAAAAATAAAGGCACAAAATATTGTTATGAAAATTTTATGTTCATTTTTTTAATGTAATAAAACATTTTGAATTAAAAAATTAAAAAAATTAGTAACTCTAAAATTTTGCATGATTGATATTCTCCAAAATATTTAAATAGATTGATGCATACTTAACCATTCACATAGAGGTATAGTTGGTAATTAATGAACCATTTAATTTTTAGCGTGGGTTCTATTTAATATTTACTCTTTTATTATTATAAATTGTAAAATTTATCATATATTTGACATCAACATATCAATTTAAAATAATAAAAGAATTATTATTATTTAATCAGTGTATCAAATAAATAAACAAATTTATGTTACATTAATATAGCATTACTAGAAAGATAGTGATGTTTATTGACTTTTGGATTGAGAGTTGATGAGACTCTGCTTTCAATCAAAGGGAAATTGCAGAGTCTCTGTTTTTTTAGTTATGATAATTTTAAATATTGGTAATGATTAGTTAAAGCTCTATTATATGAACTCTTAATCTGTTATAGTGTGCACTTAATTAGTTATCTTAATTTTAATTTTTAATTATTTTAAGGTTAACTTTAACTATATTAATTTTAGATTTAAAGATGTGATTATTTCAATTTTAATTTTTAATTAAAAGATTTAAACTCAATTGAAAAATGCATATAATGTGGTTGTTTGGGATTGCTGAAACTAGTAGCTTATAGATTATAGCTCGTATCAGAAATTATGAGTGTTTGGTAGAAATTAAAGCTCGTATCAGAAATTATGAGTGTTTGGTAGAAATTATAATTTGTAGGTGAAATAGAAAAAAAAAGTAATAAAAACTTATAGCAGAAGTTGTGAATATTTTAAGAAAAATTATAACTTATAACTAAAATTAGCAACAAAAAAAGATTAACACTAACAATAATGATATGATAAAATATTTAAATAATAATATTGATCAATAACTAGAATTAAAAATTAAAAGAAAATAAAAAATACAAGTAAAAAATTAAAAATAAGTATAATATTTTTTATTTTAGTTCTATTATATTGTTAAAAAATAAAATTTATATACATGCTTGTTTATTAAATATATTAAACTTATTTAATCAGGGGCAAGAGAAAATTGGATAGGGATTGCAAATACCGCCTCCTACTCGTTACTTAACGGGTGCGTAAAAAATTCGTACAAAACGTGACAGGAAAAGCAAAAGCAGGGCGAAAATCGGTAAAATTGCCATCCCTTTCCTTTGCTAACTTGTTTGCTAACTTAATTTTAAGTCAAATTATTTTGTTTAAAATGTCTTTAAGCTCAAAAAATTAAAAATTTATCTAAGAGAGAAATAAAATGATTTTAAGTCAAAAGCTTAATATATATACACACACATATATATATATCTATATATATATATATATAATTAAAAATAAAAAATAATAGTTATTAAATCAAATAATTATTGAGAGATTCACATATAAAGAGTATAAAGTTTTCTAGGATTACAAATTGGGAGGAAAAAGTCATTAGATGAAAAAAAACCAAATTGCTCATTAGCAAATTAATTGAATGCTAGTGACACTAATATTGCCTTTGCTTAGCTATTTTTTTCAACGCTAATAATACATCCATTTTGAGTTGTAATGCTTCGTCGTTGTGATCATAATTGTCAATATCATACTATATTAGTTTGTATCAATTTGTACAAATCGATTTAAAACAAAACTAATATACTAATTATTTAATTGTATACCAATTAAAATATCAATTTGTAGCGGTCAATAGTACCAAAAGTATCGAGCAATATCAGTCTATACTGATAGTTTTTAATATTTTTAAAACATATATTTTAAACTTATTTTTTTATTTCCAATTTTGTTTAGTTTTATACTCTAATGGAACTTCGAATATAGCATAGATGGATAATTCTAAACAACATTTATTAAAATTACTTTAAACACAATTTAGCATTTTAAACTAAATTGAGTTAATGCACATCTAGGGCTAAAAAACATATTTAGTCCATGTGCTACTACCATTGCCCTAAATATTGTACCAAAGCATGTATTAGTTTTTTTATTAATATGGAATAAAAAAAACTAGAAATAAAAAATACTTTAAACTTCGAAAACTTGACCTAAAAGCTAATTTAAACACAATTTATCTTTTGAATTAAAAATACAAAAAATATAATTAAAAACTAGCTTCTAACCTAATTACTAATTAGGCCGAGACCCACTGTTCATATTTATTTTCTTAACAAATCAGTTAATAAACAATATTTAATAAAATAATGTTCGAGAATGATCATCTAATTATTATTGTTTTCTTCCGCCTTTGTGCGGCCAAATTCATAGCCAACAGTCTTATTTACTCGATTATTAATACATCGATCGTCTAAACTTTGGTGCACTTAAAAATTAAGATGACATTTATGATCGAGTAATTATTTAGTATTATGGGAGTATTATGACCATTTTACATGATATTTTTATCTAATCTCATACTAATAAATTTTATGGTAAAAAAATAATAATTTATTTTTATTGGATAAAATAAGAAAGAATCCATATAATATGAGTTGCGATTATTTATTTGTTGAAATTATCACTTGATCTCACATACATGATACTTTAAAAGTATCTAATAATTTGCCCATATTTATGAAGAGTAATCTTATGTACTTGATTATCGATACAACGATTGTCTAGTACACTCGGAGTTTACCATAACTTGAGCATCGACAAGTCAATTTTTATTCAAATCTCAATAAAAGCAAGCTGAGGGGTTTGACCGTTCACCCAAATATTATTTAAGATAGAATCATAAAATGCTCGAGCGGATTTTTTTCTTGGACTGTATCAGCAGTATAGATGCCGACAAAGTCTTTGAATTTAAAATCTCTGTACAGTTGATTACCATCTTCGTCAATGCACGATTTTGCGACTTTGATGAGGCAATCCTCAGAAGTTGTAACGAAGCTAACAATGGTTGTTCGCGCAACACTTGAGTTTGTCACGACTCGATGATCAGCACTCTTCAGTTTTCCATTGCTGATTATCTAAACAAATATTTCATCATTAAGATAGTTAATGAAAAAGAGTATTGCTACGTATACACACATCGAACATAGATTCAAACTCATTCTTCTCGCATGGGATGAATCTTACACAATTGTGGAATTCATTTCATATGAGAGAAGTATGTCCAAAAATATTCATAAACATGTACAGCTAACATTTTTCTAGTAAAGAAGATGAATTTCATTAACTTTTTTATCCAACTGCATTTTTCTTGTTAATTTGGGGATTTGTTTTTAAAAAGGTGGCTTTTTTATGATAAGAAATTAACTTTTAAGTTGTATGGTTGGTATCTCTAAAAAATTGACTAAATTATTTATTTATTTTTTAAAAAAAAAACTATACACATCACAAACAATTTAACTATTTTTATAAATATAATAACTAGAATATACTCCATAAAAAATCAACTCTATCCTAAAAAAAAAATGTGTTGGGCGGCTTACAAATGGTTTTTTCTGACTTAATCTTTTTTTTTTCTCTGAAAATTTTTATTTTTCTAACTTCTCATTCCTAAAAGAAATTTTTTTTTTCAAAATTGACCAAAGTTAAAGAAATTTACTACGTATGGAAAAAAAATGCATTGTGTTTGTTTGAGATTTTTTTGTCTTTTTGTAATTCTTGTTTAATATTTTTGCTTTTTAATTTCTCGAGTTTAAAGAAACTATAAAGTAAAAAATTTTTCTTAAAAAGAAAAAAAATCCCATTGTTGATTATACTAAATATTACTGTAATACATTGTGAAATACTTAAAACTGAAACTTTTAATTCTTTTGTGACCTAGTTTGTAACTTAAAAATCAAGAACATTTATATGGCAGCATAAATAATGTCATTAAGTTTTATATTTAAATTACTATCATACTCATTACTCATAGAAAAAATAATATTTTTTTCCTAACTTACTCCTATAAACTTGCAAAAACATTTGCTAACTATTTCTGCGCTTAATAAATTTGTAATTATGATCATTCTACTTTGAAATGTTGATGTTGAAGAAAACTTTAAAGTTATTTCATATCTATTATTATAAATAGTTATTATCCTCTGTTTTACATTTTTAAAAAAAGCCTCCTTTTTTTAAGAAAATTAATTAGGAACTTGTATTCCACTAAATTCATATCACTTTTTAAATATTTCACTAAATCTTACTTTTTAAATTTATAATTTGTTTTTGGCAAATATTCCTATCTCTTATTCGTGGGAATCTCCTCCCCTTAATTGAACCACCATATTTGGGAGAAACAGGACATGGCAATGGCGGCAAGGCAATATCGAAGAAGAGGAGATGGCGACGGCGACGAGTCCAGGGGAGACGGCGACGATGGAGAAGAGATGGTGGTCGTGGTGGCGGCGTGGTAGTGGGGTGATGATGGTGGTGGTGGCAATAGCAGTGGCGGTTGCGGCGTGGTGGGTGGTGGTGGTAGAGGCGGTGAGGGCGAGATCTGCATGTTGATTTTTGTTATGCGTTTCAATTGATTCTCTGTGTGTGTGTGCGCGCGCGTGTCTATTTATGTGTTCCGATTAAACTTGCACGTAAGGTGTTTGATGAAATATGTAGATGAGACAGACAGTGGATGTTAGACATTTGATGATGAAACAATATGAGATATTTGCACAAAATGTCTTATTTATTAACTTCGTAGACTAAATGTCTTATTTGTAAGAAAAAATATCTTATTTTGTTAATGATACATTTATGTAGTCATGTATCGATAACGAAATATTTGTTAATTTCGTACGCTAAATGTCTAATTTGTCAAATTTGTAGGAAAAATGTCTCATTTGTCAAGTTCGTAAGCTAAATATTTCATTTGTCAAGTTTGTAAACAAAATGTCTTATTTGTCAAGTTCGTAGACTAAATATTTTATTTGTGAAATTTGTAAACAAAATGTCTCATTTTGGCAGAGTGGTGATGGTGGTAGGTGGTGGCACGGTGGTACTGATGGCTGCGGCGACGGTGGTGGTGATTGTGGTGGTAGCAGCAGAGACGATGGTGGTGGCAGTGGAGGCAATGGTGATGGTGATGGAGAGTGATATTGGCGGTAGTGGGGAGTGTATGTTATATTATGGACAATTTTAGTATAAAAAATATAAAATTGGACTTAATGAAAAATAATTTTTAAGTAAAATTTATTAGAATACAAGTCTCCTAAATAGAACCTAACCCAAAATCACCACTTTTTTGTTAAAAAATCAACTTTTATGCTCTAATATTTGACATCTTTAAAAAGTCACCAATTTTTTTCACTAACTCTTTTTTCGAGAAAAATAATTATAAAATTCTCAATTAAAAAAATTAGCTATACTTTTAAAAATAAAATAAAAATCATGCCAGTATTCCAAACATTATGCCTTCAAAGTAAAAAATAAAAATATTTTTGATATTTCAACAAAAAAAAGAAACCTACTCTAAACAATTTGGTCCAAAAAACTTTAACTTTTCACTCTTTTTTCTTAAAAAACTAGATCTCTTAAAAACAAAACTTGTTCCACATATTAAATATGAACTTAGCCTCTCATTGGCAACTTTAATTTTTTGGTTAAAAATACCAAAAATTCAAGATTGCCCGTTTAATAAAAAAAGTCAAAAATTCAAATCAAGACACAAACTCTGAGAATATTCTATTCAAACTCTCACCATTTTTAAAATACAACAATATCTCTTATTCATAACTTATTTACTACCACTACTAAATACATATAATTATTGATATCAAATATATATATATATATGGGTAAAATTGTCTATTTTAAACAAAAAATAAAAAAATTAATTTTTTACCTAAATAACCAACTGCAAAAAAGATAACTTAAAAATTATGTTATCAAATAAGTTACTTTAAACACAATTTAACTTTTTGACTAAAAATGTAAAAAAAAACAAAAAAATTAATTTTTAAACTAGTTCGCAATTGGGCCTTTAATTCTAATGCAAAAAAATCAACTAATAATAACTAAAAAAATTATTTTTTAGAATTTAAAATATTTAGTTTTTAATCCTACATAGCACAAGTTTATTGCAATCTCATGATCAAGAAAAAAATAAGGAGGGAGGAAGAGAGAGTACCTGCAGCATGTGGTTTATATTGACCACAAAGGCATTGGGAATGGGCTCAACAGCGACCCATTGGTTATCCTTCATGACTTGAAGCCCAAGCACATGGCCTTGGTTAAGAAGGGTCAGCATGTGAGGATCGCCGTGTTTGGGCAACCC
>JAOTRH010070099.1:0-10268 GCA_034768845.1 Heliamphora exappendiculata | reverse complement strand
TTTCATATGATTTACAACATGTTACAAATAAACATGAGACATATACAAGGTATACACTACATATCAAGACAAAATAGAAGTCTTATCATCGCCACCTCTGGCTCCACCGAGTCAACCTACAGGACCACGCTTACCTGAAAAAGGTTTTACAGCAAAATCTCATACCGTGAGCTGAAACCCAATAGAAACAGACTATAAAGCTGTAAAGTTGGATATGCAATCATATGGTGGGAGTTAATTCAACCACAAAGCCCAAAAAGGTTTTTCGTCCCGAAAATCGCAAGTTTTCTATTAGGTTAACACGAGCCTCCAAAATAGTTTTAATTCATAAAATTTCACATTTCCATCCTCAAAACCATGCATATCAACAATCCAAATAACGTTTTCACAGTTAAAGAAAAGCAGTAACCAAAATGTTAGTTTCCACTTGGATCACACATCGAGAAAAGAGAAAAGATATTTTTTACTCAGAACACACAGCCGAGGAAAATAATATAATCAGTAACAAAACTGTATGCTCCACTCGGGCCACACCACCGAGGAGAAAAGATAAAATAATTCTTATGTACTGACTCCATCACAAAGGGACAGAGGTAATAACTATAGACTTCTGCTCCTTACCCAATCCCTATGCATCATAAGACCAATTAGGTAATGACAAGTTCTATATGAAGCACCACAACGTAAAGGCTTAGTTTACGGGCTTAACAACCCGAGGGAACAAAGCACCTAACCACCTCCTTTACGGGAACTACATCGAAGGAACAAAAGGTACCTACTCTGCGCACGTTTCTGGACTTCCACTGAGGGCAAATCGTGCCAAATACCTGCTATCCCAGTACATCTAGAGAATCATCTCAAAAATCAACCCGTAGCTCAACAACTATGAAAAATATTTCCATAAATATACATTAAACATGTATATATAGATCCATCCATCGACATGGAGATCAACAAAAATATTTTTAAAATATTTTTTTCGTTTTCAACAAAACATTTCAAAACCTGAGACTCTACCCCAAGGGTTAGTTCCAAACCTTCAAAACACAAAGTGTTGAGACTTTTCACAAAATCACAAATTTTCACTGTTTTCAAGAACACCCTTTGAAAACCCAATATCCACAAGTCATGCGATGTAATAAACCAAGAAAAGCGAAAAATATGCTTTTAACCCGAAAAATTAAGATTTAAACATAAATATGACATTTCATGTATTTTGTACCAAGTGAAAACACATATAATTGAATGAAACACCCTTAAACAATAGTAGGGTCTAGAAGCCTACCTCGGAGAGTCAAAACTCGAAGCCTAAAAAATTAAATCTCATCGAAACGAGAATCTATCCACATGAACACGAAGCCCCCGGCACCAACATCAAGAATTCGCTGTCAGTTTGCTGAAAATCGAGCTCTGGGCCCATCAAAATGTAGAGAGAATGTAGAGATTTCGTGAGGAAAAACCCAGATCTAAAATAAATATCTCAAAAATATCTCAAAGGCTTGATATTTATAGAAAAATGCCAAAACACACAGGTCAGTCGACTGGACCCCCAATTCAGTCGACTGAAAAACTTTTTAGAAACCCAAACATCCCACCACTTCAAGTTTAGTCGACTGGACCCTCCTGGTCAGTCGACTGGACCACCTTACAGGACGTTCTATCGACTGGATTAAGCCCCCTAGTTGACTGAATCCCTCCTGGTTCCAAAACTATTTCCAGAATTCAATTTGAGTCCAAAAATCATCACTCAAACAACCCTCTTTCAAATTTCGTGTATACACACAAGTCCAACAACCTCAACTAAGATTGTAAGACATCTTTCGTCCGATTAAACGGAGCCAAACACGTTTTAAGAACATTAATTCCAACTCCATTGATACTTATAAATCGTTTCAAAATGAAACAGGTCAGCGTCTCACAACTCTCCCACCCTTAAAGGAATTTCGTCTTCGAAATTCAATACTGAATCTCAAACCAAACACAGCCCTTCAATCATCAGCAAACTTTGATGCAAACCCAGCAACACTGCATAACAGCAGGAATGCCCCAGCAACTGATACCAAGTAGACACATCTTTAAGGAATCAATCTCCATACAGACTGCTCACATGGGAAGACCCGATTAATACCACTGTCCTTCACGAGATATCCATGAAACGTCGGATCAACATCCAACTTATGCCATCAAACCTCAAGGTCTAACTCTCGCCGAACGTAAACCACTTCGACGACGAACGCCACATACACGACCAATCCACCATGTAACTCGATCCCAAACATTCTCTATTCCATTGATAGGGCAAAGAGACTATCACCTCCTTCATTCTTATTAACACGAACTGGCTCAATCGCATCTCACCATGCACACCAAGGACCATCTCCACAAGTCCAAACACACGACGTTAAGCCCTGACATTGGTCGTAAGAAGTTACACACCCCGCACACAAACTTTACTCAAGTTTTGACAATCACAAGATGACCACCGATTTTGATACCACATCATTATCTCGCTGATGCTAACAACGCCATCACGTAGCTGGCACAACGCCCCAAACACTGGGTTACGCGAAAAGCCACTGAATAACTACAAAAATTGCCCAAACAAAAGGGATCTAAAACTAAAAGGCCAAACAAGGTTAAAACTTTTATAAAAACGTACTACTGAGGGTTTATTGATTTTAAAGAGTAGTCAAGAGACTACGATTGCACCCCACAAGCCAAACATTTAAAGACAAAATACGTATTTTGAATAAGAAAATCTTTTTATTTTAAAAGAAGCTTGGGCCGTTCCAAAATCTTTCTTGAAGCACAAGGGTTTAAATGAAGTATAAATCATTTGAAAATTTCATTTGTAAACCGTTGAACCTATCAACGAAAAACGTAGTTACAAACTACGAAAAATAATAACCAACCCAAGGTTCTTTCGAAAGTATTAAAATATGCATACATCCATAAGAATTTCATATGATTTACAACATGTTATGAATAAACATGAGACATATACAAGGTATAAATTACCTATCAAGACAAAACATAAGTTTTGTCATCAGCTACCTCCGGCTCCACCGGGTCAACCTACAGGACCACGCCTACCTGAAAAAAGTTTTACAGCAAAATCTCACACTGTGAGTCGAAACTCAATAGAAACAGACTATAAAGCTGTAAAGTAGGATATGCAATCATATGGTGGGAGCTAACCCAACCACAAAGCCCAAAAAAGTTTTTCATCATGAAAATCACAAGTTTTCCATCAGGTTAACACGAGCCTCCAAAATGGTTTTAATTCATAAAACTCCACATTTCCATCCTCAAAACCATGCATATCAACGATGTAAATAACATTTTCACGGTTAAAGAAAAGCAGTAACCAAAATGTTAGTTTCCACTCGGATCACACACCGAGGAAAGAGAAAAGATATTTTTTACTCGGAACACACATAGTCGAGCAAAATAATATAATTAGTAACAAAAGTGTATGCTTCACTTGGGCCACACCACCGAGAAAAAAAGATAAAATGATTCATATATACTGACTCCATCACAAAAGGACAGAGGCAACAACTATAGATTTCTGCCCCTTACCCAATCCCTATACATCATAAGACCAGTTAGGTAATGAAAAGTTCTATACGGAGCACCACAACGTAAAGGCTTAGTTTACGGGTTTAACAACTTGAGGGAACAAAGCTCCCAACCACTTTTTTTATGGGAACTACCACGAATGAACAAAAGGTACCTACTTTGCGCACGTTTCTGGACTTACTCCGAGGGTAACTCGTGCCAAATACTCGCTATCCCGGTACATCTAGAGAATCGTTTCAAATACCAACCCGTAGCTCAACAACTACGAAAAATATTTTCACAAATATTCATTAAACATGTATATATAGATCCATCCATCAACATAGAGATGAACAAAAATATTTTAAAAATATTTTTTCTATTTTTAACAAACCGTTTCAAAACCTGAGATTCAACCCCAAGAGTTAGCTCCATACCTTCAAAACACCAAGTGTTGAGATTTTTCAAAAAACCACCATTCTCCACCATTTTCAAGAACACAAAGTGTTGAGACTTTTCACAAAATCACAAATTTTTACTGTTTTCAAGAACACCATTTGAAAACCCAACATCCACAAGTCATACGATGTAATAAACTAAGAAAAGCAAAAAATATGCTTTTTTTTCTTCAGAAAAATCAAGATTTAAACATAAATATGACATTTCGTGTATTTTTTACCCGGTGTAAACACATATAATTGCTTGAAACACATTTTAACAATAGTAGGGTCTAGAATCCTACCTCGGAGAGTTAAAACTCAAAACCTCAAAAATCGAACCTCGTCAGAACGAGAATCTATCCGGATGAACACGAAACCTCCGACACCAACATCAAGGATCCGCTGTTAGTTTGCTAAAAACTGAGCCCCGAGCCTATCAAAGTCTAGGGAGAAGGTAGAGATTTCGTGAGAGAGAAACAAGATCTGAAACAAATATCTCAAAAATATCTCCAAGGCTTGATATTTATAGAAAAACGCCAAAACACACAGGTCAGTCGGCTGGACCCCCAATTCAGTCGACTGAAAAACCTTTTAGAAACCCAAAACGTCCCACTGCCTCAAGTTCAGTCAACTGGACCCTCCTGGTCAGTCGACTGGACCACCTTCTAGGACGTTCCGTCGACTGGATTAAGCCCCTCAGTCGACTGAATCCCTGTTGGTTCCAAAACTGTTTTCAGAATTCAATTTGAGTCCAAAAATCATCACTCAAACAACCCTCTTTCGAATTTCATGTATACACACAAGTCCCACAACCTCAACTGAGATCGGAAGACACCTTTCGTCCGATTAAATGCAACCAAACACGTTTTAAGAACATTAATTCCAACCCCATCGATACTTATAAATCATTTCAAAGTCCAACAGCTCATCAACACTTAGCTCTAGGAACTCTGTAAGTCCTTCCCTAAGGTCACCTTGGCCAAAGTCCAATAGCTGTTGTCAACTCCGGTCACGATACTCAGACCGCCTGCTACACTATCCATTTGCATACCTGGCACAACACATTCCTTTGTGCCCAAAACCTTACTTCACATGGTTGCGCTACACTACCTAACTCCTACTAGGCAAACCACAATCACATCACCGCCTTGAGCCCACTGTCCGAGGCACAATGTCAAACAAAGGGAACCCAATCCTAGGACCTCTCATCCAGAGTTACTAATAACCCTGACAACCATGCAGACACCTTCCGCACTTCTGCCCTCAAGGCACACACGATCATAGACATCGTATCCTACGATCTCTCACCTATTACCCCAGGCTAGCCAAATCACACGGTACATTACTAAACCTCATCACTCCACACTTTGTTTCCACGGGCAAATAATATACCCATCTCCGAACCTAAGGTAGAACACAAATAACCTCTAGACACATCATACCCAGGATACGTCATCTCAGCACTAAGCCAACCACATGAACCTAGCACGGTTCCCGAACGCGATCTTCTAATCATTGGGATATCGACCAAACTACTAACCTGCATTTTCGTAAGAATTTTGCAAAACTGATACTCATCCCAGGAACCTTTACACATTCCCATACCGCCATAATCCATGCTCTTCCCGGTATAACTGCAACTCATACTCATTCCCACATTCTTGGGCTCACTCACTTGGAACTTTATTCTCAAATCTCAAGGAGGTATACAACGTCCAAGGTCATCAGAATCACTCAGACTACCAGCAACAACATTCTTAGATGCTACTCTGACTACCGTCAACATCTTGTTGATCGCCATCAACATCTGGCTGACCACTCTCAACATCCTGCTGACATGGATATTTCTAGAACCACTCATGTTCTGCTGTCTCAATATATACCCGATCAAGGATTACTACGCTCCCATCCTCTATATTCCTGTCTATACCCCATCTTGAGTACACGGCTCATGACATAGCACGGCTTACGGCGTACCTAATCCATCACATGGTTGAAACCACGTGCACCATAAACCTAAAAGGGATTATCACAATCCACAATCCAATCACAACAGAACACAAGGCTATCCCGATAGCTTCCGATAACTTAGTCTCAAGAGAAGCCAGCTACCCAAGCCAAAGCCATCAACTATACTTCGACTACAGCTGAACAAAACTCAACTCAAACACTCAACGGTTTGCCAATCGAGACCAACTTCATACGGCTGAACCCAACTCGTTGTTGAGTTCCACAACACACCAAGAAATCGACGCTCAACCCATAACCATACCTCTACAACTGATAATAACCGAGTCGCACATCCAAGACCCAAATCACGATCTTGTCGTCTCTAAGGGTGTACATGTTATAAAGATAAAAAACATGAAATACGACAATCTAAGGTCGATCTATCATGTCATTTCTATCACATACCACATACTCATGCTATCACATAGCCACAAAGATTATGTAAACACAACACCGATACCGAGGAAAACTGACAAGGATGATGTGTCTCTTTGGACAACTACTTAGATTTCTTGCTAGAAATCACGTCCGCAAAATGCGTTTCTAACTTAGCTCCCTAGTTTGTTAATCCAAATGCCCGAAGGAAAGACTAATCAATCATAAGGTCCAACCTCCATGCTCACATATACACGACATTAACGTGCTCATGTGCAAAACACAGGCAACCAAGCACGCACACATTCTCACAAGGTGATGCACCATCTTTTCACGGCTCTTAGGTTTTCGTACCCAGAGTTCTGATACCAAGTTGCCACGTCTTTAACTCTGGGTCACGCGAAAAGCCACTGAACAACCATCAAAATTACCTAAACAAAAGGGATTTAAAACTAGAAGGCCAAACAAGGCCAAAACATTCGTAAAAACATATTACCAAGGGTTTATTGATTTAAAAGGGTAGCCAAGAGACTACGATTGCGGCCCACAAGCCAAATCTTTAAAGACAAAATACGTGTTTTGAGTAAGAAAATTTTTTCAATTTAAAAGAAGTTTGGGCCGTTCCGAAAATCTTCCTCGAAGTACAAGAGTTTAAATAAAGTATAAACCATTTGAAAATACCATTTGTAAACCGTTGAACCCATCTGTGGCGTTGAGATTTAGGGATCATTTTAGAAGATGTTCAAAAATAAGAAATTCAAAAAATGTTTAGAAAAATCTTTTAATACATTGAAAACTAAATTTTGAAAATCCTTTTTTGTTAAAAATAGTGTCACCACTTAGTTTTTGAAAAAAACTAAGAAAAATAAAAATCGCTACTGATCTTGAAAACGTTAATCAGAGAAAGAGGGATCAGGGATTAAGGTACAAATCGGAAAAGGTGCTAGGCACCCTGTTCGTCCAACCATAAGGTTGGCATTTACTAATCATCATTGGTTCTTTAGTATGATTTTTTAAATGCATACAAATAAAGAAAATAGAGGCAAAGAGAGACATCTAAAATTAAATATGAAAGATACATAAAATATGTACATAGTACTAAAAAATAAATAAGTGTCAAAAGAAAAATTTTATGTTTTATGGCATACAATTTCTAACTAAAGAATACATGGTATACACCCTCATGCAATTTTATTAAAATAATCATAAACTAATATGACTCAAATGAAAGAACAAAATAAGCTAAAGAATGCTAAAATTACTTAAATATGGATTGCTACAAAATACGCTAAACAATTGTGAAATAAAGTGATCAAACCCTAAACTAATATGTACAATATGCCTGTTGTCAAATTATCTAAAAGCATAAGCAAATATTTAAAATTTTAATTTGAAGAAGAAAGAAATAAAAGAAAACTTACAAAAAATTAATTAAGCCAAAAATAAAATGTAAAGATAAAATATTTATTTAAACTACTTAAAATAACATTGTTTACATTTTATACCTATTTAAACAAAGTAAAAAAAAAATGGAAATGAGATAAATGAAAAAGTTCTAAAAACAAAAATTATACTATCATTTAAAAGAAAAATATGAACTAACATAAATTACTTTTTTTTAATGATTTTTAGGTTTAATAAAAAAGGCCAAGAAAAATAAGATAAATACTGAGAAAAGAAAATCAAGTTATAGAAAATGAATTTTTTTTTATGAAAATAAAGCTAATGATAAAATGGAAATAAAATGTTAGAGAGAGAAATTATACTATTATTAAAAAAAATAAAAACTAACAAAGAAAAATTAGATTAATTCTAGTGAAGGAACTTTTAAACAAATATTAAAGAGAAAGCAAAGAAAATGTAATATTAGCATTAAATAAAATAAAATGAATAATACAAAAAGATAAAATGCTATAGAAAAAAAAAGAAGAGAAAATGAAATATAAAAACTAGAACATTAAACTAAGATTACAAGAAAGAAATGAAAAATAAATGACTAATGTATTAAAAGAAAATTATATTAAACTAAAAGAAATAAAATATGAAAAAGTAAATAAAACTACAATATAAGAAAAAAAAAGAAGAAAGTAAACAGTAAGAAAATTATATTACTATTAAATGAAAATTAGGAATTAAAATGGGGCATTCAATTAATGGTATAAGAAAATGAAATAAAATAAAATACTAATAAACAGAAATTAGATTAATTAAAAGGAAAGGAATGTAATTAATGCTAGAATATTAAATTAAAAAAAAAAAAATACTAATAAAGAAAGAACTAAATTAACATTAAGAGAAAATTAGCAGTTAAATAGTTGCCATATTGACAATTACAACCATTTTTCTGTAAGTATTTTGATTATAACAATTAATAACATTATTAAGTTGTAATTGCTAGAGATATATTAGTACTATTTTAATGAATTAATTGAATGTAACAATGTATTAAAACGAAATAAAAATAAAATAGCCTATAAATAAAATTAACATTAAATAACCTAACTACATTAAACAACAAACTACAAACTACATTGTATATATTAAATGAAATTGACTAAATGAAATTGAAGAATTTGAAAATGAATATTAACCCGATCACCCCAAGAGAGAGAAGTGGGGTTTAAAAAGATCGGGGATTCAAACGAGGTACCTAGATTGCCGGAGAATTCTCAAGTCAGTGGAATGATATCCTATTGTCGAATGCTCGGGTGGTGATCCAAGCAAGGCTTTAAGGTAGGCGTAGGAGGCTCGGTATTTCGGTAGGATTTCGGCGTCGGGGCTCGAAATTGCTCGGTGATTCGGCCGAATTCCTCTCACTAAACCACTCTATCTTTTTCTTGTCCTAAAAAACGTACCATAGGTACGGTATTTATAGAGTTCTTTAGACAATGAGATGTTACCACGTTTTTGGGACACGTCAAACCATTTGGAGTTTGCGGTCGCCACAATGCAAGTTGGCGGTCGCCATGTTTTTGAAAGGTTCTATGGCGGTCGCCACAATGCAAGTTGGCGATCGCCATATTGAAAGGTGGCGGTCGCCTATATTTGGCTAGGGTTTTCACAAAGTTTTATGGCGGTCGCCACAATGAACGTGGCGGTTGCCTTACTTGGACAACAAGTTTCGATGGTTTATCAAAATTTTATTGGTTTGAAGGTTTCGGGTTCAAATACCGAGTTTGGATCACTTTCCGAGGATTGTACCGAGACACTATTCCATCTATTTTCATCATCGAATTCACCTAAGATTGGGCGAGGTCAAATTAGGGTGCCTACAGTTGTCCCTTTTTTATATAATTTGCATAGCAACGCGTGAAGCAGGTTATATTAAAGACCTAGAGATAACAACCATTTGACTGAGTCGTCAATCTTAGCCCACAAACACACAAGCATGCATATGATGGTGGTCGTACTCGAATTTTTAATCGGACTGCCTACGTACTCATTTTCTAGGGATCAGAGCAAAACGTAGTTCACGGGGTAAAATTCAAATATGTCGATCAATTTTAGGTTGTGAAATGATCGATAAGTCTGTTTAAGGTCTTGAGGAGGACCGATGAGTCAATTTAAGGTCACGAGGAGGACCGACGAGTCAATTTTAGGTCATAAGGAGGACCGACGAGTCAATTTAGGGTCATGAGGAGGACCGAATCTGTTTAGGGTCATGTGAAGGATCGACGAGTCAATTTAGGGTCGTGGGGAGGACCGACGAGTCAGTTTAGGGTCATGAGGAGGACCGACGAGTCAGTAAGGAGGACCAACGTGTTAGACCCCGAACCTTGTAATTTTTGATATATATAAATGCTGACGTGTTTTGATGTATATCATCGATGCTTGGTTTATGTTTTGGGTTGTAGAACAGCATGTATTGAGGAGTTTTATGCT